>JAAAKG020164411.1:0-28623 GCA_010014905.2 Druon quercuslanigerum
ACGATATTTATAAGCAAAACCTATAGATTGGAAAAGAATCATTTGTTTAGTGTCTCTCTTTAAATTTTTGTATTTTGGGATTGGAAAATAATCAATTTTTTCAAGAATAATTTTATGCATATAAACATGAAAAAAAATTCAATCATCACATTTTTATCTTTGTAATTGTAACAATATCCCCATGTTTTTATTGTGTGATTTTTCTTTTTCAGAGATAATATTATTTCAGATTCATGGTTTTTTGAATGTTTTTTGTTTTTTTCTAGTATAGTCTATGAATATCATGTTTTATTTATGTTATTTACATAAGTTTTTATTACATTTCTTTAATTATTGCGATCCCATATTTTTATTTTCAATCGTTTTTATTTCATTATAAGGGATTTTTGATTCGTTTTCATATTACTAAATAAAATAAGAAGTTAAAAACTACTTTTCCAGAAATGTATAAAAAATGCATTCCTTTTCTGAATCCAGTTTTAAAACTTTCGTCAGCATGTGTCCTGTTAAGAGTTGCCTGGGTCAGGATGAATTAGTGTTGCTCGTAAAAATTGAGTCCTTTACCGTTTTTTATAATAAGAGTAAACACTACAAATTTTCGTTCGCATTTCTGTCCCCTTTTGACTCTCTCTCTCTCTCTCTCTGTTTTCCCTTGTTACGTGACAAGTATTTCTTCTTGAAAATTTGACAATCTCTGAGAAGTTCGCTTTTGGTTTAAGAAGTTCGTGCTCATTTTTAATTATTTGAAGTTCAAACACAATATATTAAATAGAATTTTTAAAGTGTTTTTAATAATCAGAATTAGTGACAGGATTATCTAGTGTGTGTTTCTAAAACAGTGTTTTAAGTGTTTTTTATTATAACCATCAGAATCTGTGACAGGATTAGGCAGTGTGTTTTTTAAAACAGTTTTCTAATAAACACAGGGAGTAACTCATTTTTACATAATTACTAATAAAATGATAAAAGTAGCTTCATAAAGTATGGGATGGAGTCATTAATTAGATGTAAATAATTTACTGTTAATTTGTTAAGGAAAAAATGAACCATTTTTTTAAACAATCATTTCTCAATAAACATATAGACTATATTAGAATTAATCATTTTTCAGTGAATGTCCATTGAAATAATTGATTTTTAGGTTACATCATCTTTTTATTTTATTTTATACCTTAGTTTATCCTATAAATTTTTTCCCTCAGAATCAAAAAAAAAAAATAATAATAATTCATTTTATTTTTCAGCTGTGTCAGAGTCTCAACAAATCGCAGAAGCAGGTCTCTTAGTAACTGAATTACTACATTCAATAAATCAGAGTGGACTCCTAGTGGAAAATCTAAGAACTAGTTGGACCACATGGTTATCTGGAAGAACTGGAAGAAGTCCTATTGTTATGGGAATTCTGAGAGTCATAGGAGTAGCAGTCGCATCTCCTTCCACTCTTGGAGACATCATGGAAGCTGCTCTAGAAGCTTATTTCAGACAGAACGGTACTTGAGAGTTTATTATGCTTAAAACAGATTTTACGGCCCAAAGTTCTCTCAAAACAGGTGAAAAAAACGGGATTTTTTTAAACGAAAATATGAGACTAATTTATTTTAAATAAATGTAATTATTCAATTTAAAACACTTTAAATTCTTAATATTTCATGTAAAATATCGCATTTTCAAACCAAAATTATTAATCCTAAAAAAAAACTTTGCAACAGAATTCTCAACGAAAAGTATAATAGTTAATATTTCCCCCAAAAAAGATTTTAAAATTTGATTCACAAACAGTTCACTTGAAGTCAAAAAGACGAATTTTATAGAAAACAGTTTAATTTTCAACCCGAAAATGTGAATTTTCAACAAAAAGTGAATTTTCAACCAAATATTTGAATATTCATCAAAATTATTATATTTGTAGGCCAAAAAGTCTAATTTTATAAAAAAATTAATTTTTGTATCAAAGAGATGAATCTTTAATCTTTAACAATAATCTTTCTAGAAAACTATTAATTTTCTACTCGGCAATGTGAAATTTTGAATAGAAAAGTTAATTTACAAGCAAATATTTGAATTTTCAATCCAAGAAGACGAATTTTATAGAAAAAAAGTTTAATTTTCAACCCTAAAATATAAATTTTCGACAAAAATATTAATTTTCGACCTTATATTCGAATATTCAACAAAACAGTTAAATTTTTTAACGAAAAAGACCAATTTTCCAGGAAATATTTAATTTTTTAATGAAACATATGAATCTTGAACTCATCTTCAACAATCTTCTTTCAAGGAATTAGTTTAATTTTAAACCTTATAATGTGAATTTTTAATAACAGAAGTTATTTTACTGCCAAATAATCGTATTTTTAACCGAAAAATGTGGATTTTCATTTTAAAAAAGGAATTTTTACCGAAATAGTTAATATTTCAAGAAGATAATATGATTTTTCAACCAAATAGTTGAAATTTGTATGAAATTGTTGAATTTTAAAGCAAAAAATACGAATTTATAACTAAATACTTGAGATTTCTGTCAAATTATGGGATTTTCAAACTAAAAGGACAAATTTTCTACAAGGCAGTTGAATTTTCAAAAAAATTTTGAATTTTAAAGAAAAAAAGTTAATTTAAAAAAAAAAGAATTTGTAACAAAATATTTAAATTTTTTAAACAAAGACATGAATATTCAAAATTAAAGTAAATAATTTAGTTTTTAAGCCAACAAGACGCAGTTCCCAGAAAACCGTTTAATTTTCAACTAAAAAATGTTAATTTTTAACGAAGGATTTCATTTTCAAAAAAATAAAAAAAAATAATTTTTAATAAAATAGGTATAATTTCTACCAAAGCATACATTTTTAACCAAGAAAGATTTTTCAGTCAAGAAAGAAAAAAATTCAATTAAGTTTTTGAGTGTTAAAGCCAAAAAGGCGAATGTTAAAAACAAAACACTTTAAATTTCTACCCCAAAATGTGAATTGTCAACAACAAAAAAACGAGTTTTAAACAGTATAGTTATATTTTCTAGCAAAGAGATTAATTTTTAATCAAGGCCAAATTTTTCAGTCAAGAAGGAAAAAAATTGAATTTTCAACAAAAAAAGTTGAATTTTCAAGTAAAAAAGACGAATTTGCTACAAAACAGTTGAATTTTCAACCTAAAAATATAAATTTTAAAGCAGAAAGTTAACAGAGTTATTAGGGTGATTTTTCATAAAAATTAAATTCACATTAATACTTTTAAATAAAGTTAATTAATATATAGATACCATATTGAATTCAATATGAAAGGCTTAAAATTTCATGTGGAATTTTTTTAACAAAATAGTTGGATTTTCAACAAAGAAGATAAATTTTCTAAAATACGAGATGAATTTTCAACGACAAAGTTCAATTTTCATTCTAAAAGTGGAATGTTTTTGAAAATAGTTTACTTTTAAACCCGTTTTAACACAAGAGATGAATTTTTAACGAAGAAAGAATGTTCAATTAATGAAGAATAAACATTTCATCCAAAATGTTGAATTTTCATGCCAGAGATACGAATTTTGTGAAAAACAGTTAACTTTTCAAAGCAAAAACATAAATCTTCAACATAAAAGTTTATTTTAATCCAAATAGTTTAATTTTCTTCTCAAAAAGACCAGTATTCAACAAATCAGTTAAACTTTCGACCAAGAAGATGACTTTTTAACATAATAGTCGAATATTTAATGAAAATTATGCAATTTTCAATAAAATAGTCGAATTCGCAACCAAGTAATTGATTGTTCAAATAAAAAAAATACATTTTTAAACAAGAAAGGAGTAGTTGCATTTTGAGTAAAAAAATTCAAAGAAAAAAAATGTCAATCAAATTCTTAAAGTTTCAACCAGAGATGAATTTTCAATTAAACTTATGAATCTTCGAAAAACTTGGTTTAACTTTCCACCACGTAGTTGAATTTTCAGCCAAGAAAGATTTTTTAGCCCAAAGAGAAAAAAGACAAAAAGCCGAATTCTTCAAAAACCAGTTGAATTTTCAACCCAAAAATCTGAATTTTCAAACAAAAAAATTCATTTTTAAGCAAAAAGTTAATTTTTAACAAATTAGTTGAATTTTCAACAAAATAGTTCAATCTTCAAGCAATAAAATGAATTTTTAAGAAAGTAGTTGAACTTGCAACCAGAAGAGATGAATTTTCAACGAAAATAATAAATTTTCAGCCAACAATGGAATAGTTAAATTTTTAGTTAAGAAAATAAATTTCCAAACAAACAAAAAAAGGAATTTTCTAAAAAATATTAAAATCTTTAAGCAATCAAATGATTTTTTTACGAAATAGTTTACCCAAGTAGTTCAATTTTCAAGTAAAAAATATTACTTTGTTTTTTTATACAAATATATTCAAATGGATTAATTATCAACCAAAAAGTTGCATTTACAAGACAATAGTTGAAATTTCATTCGAAAAGGAGGAATTTTTAACCAAAACAGATCAATTCTGGATGAATATTAAAATATTAAAATTTAAAAATAAAAATAATTAACTTTCAGTAAAACGCAGTTTGATTTTCTTTGGGTTTTATTAATTCAGTTTGCATATAAGCGAAGAAACGAGAAAAAGGGGAAGTTTCTTGAAAACAGGGGGAAAATATGAATTAATTAAGAAAGGAGAAATAAGGGGAATAGGGAAAAGAGTGTGAAGTCTGCCAATAGTATTATTTTTTAATTCTTGTAATTATAATTCGAATATTAATTTCAGTTATAGAAGATGTTCAGCCAACCTGGGCAGCGGTTCTGACAATTTTGCAGTCTATTGTACCTCGCCAACCACCAGTCGAGGGAATACTGGTTGCCGAAGGAAGACCTCTCGCTTTGTACGCAATTCTTCTGAAAAGACTTCCATCGTGTCGAGACATAAGAGAAGAGGGAATGCTCCTTACGAATTTAATTGATTGGATCACTGCCATTAAGCCTATGTGAGTTCAACTACAGATTTTTATTTTATTTAATTATTCCATTCACAAGAGGATGGCGACTTAACCGGAAAACTGGGAAAAAACGCATAATGACCGTTGAATTTAATTTAAAAACCGTGAATTTACTTCTGATTGTACGAAAATTTAAATTTTCATTAGCTTAATCATTTTCTTTAATTTATAAAAGTGATTTCTATTTTATCTACAGTTACAGGGCTTATTAGTTTATTTATTATGCTACGAATTTATTTACTAGTGCACGGTTTATGAATCTTACATTTTTCCAAATTATCTCAATTTACTCTAATTGCGCAAAAATAATGAAAAATTCAATTTTTTGGCAAAACTATGTAGGATACGAAAAAAGATGAATTAACAAAAATTGTGATGCCAAAAAAGATTTACAAATTCGTTATTAATCACTTCTTGATAGGACGCGTATTTTTTGTTTTATTCTTGATAAATAACATTAAAAATAAAGTAAATAAAAATTTGTGGTAAAACGACAAAAGGTACGAAAACAAATTGATAGAAAAAGTTATTCGCTCAAAAAAAGAAATAAAAATTTGTAATAAATTATTACATTCTCATAATTTATGATTGAGAAAGTATTAGAATGGCCAAATGACGAAAAAAAAGTCTCAAAGAGAAATGATAGCTTTTGAAAAATCCTACAAAATGTCTTTGAACCATTTTTCAATAGGGCTCGTAATTTTGTTTTTATTTATAAAGTAGTTCATTTCAATATTAAAAAATTAGCTTTAAGCCAATTTTAATATTCCTTGAATCTGTGATCGTGAATTTAATTAAATGTTTTAAAACACTTAATAATATTTTATCAATTTTTTAAGATTCTATTGCAAAAATAGTATACTTTGCAAAGTTTTCTTGAATTTCAAATAAAATTTGAAATTATAAACATGTTTTAATATTCTTTGGCTCATTTTGCAGGTAAAGTTCATATGTAACTGAGAATTTATAAAATTAACAAATTTTCATTACTCGATAAAATCGATTAAAAAAATGCCCATTGATTAGTGACATAAATTTTAGAAGAGAAACCGAAACGCAAATAATAAAAAAAATATTTGTGGTCATAATTGTTTATTTAAATGTAGTTATTTTCATATTTTTGTCGCCAAAATACGCGAAGCCAAAGGAATCAAAATTTGAAATACAGCGAATTTTTCATAATTTTTAATTTGGTATAAAATTTCTTCTTTGCATGTGTGGGCCTTTTCAGCATATAAATACACTAGGTCAAGATTTAGGCATCGAAAGTGGAATTTTGCCAAATTTTGAACACGTTAAAAATTTCGATTTCTGGGCTTTACACATTTTTTAGTGTATTTTCTATGATAAAAAACCCATATCTGCTCAGAAAAGTGCTAAAGACGCAAATTATAAAGATAGTTTTATTAAATACCAAAATCAGAATTTAAAAAAATCTCTGTATTTTCAATTTTGATTTCTAGACCTCGTCTATCTTTTTCGTAGTGCTTTTTTGTCACTGGCGAGTTTTCAAGAACCCGAAAAAATTCTCCGTTCACACAGATCTGAGGAATTTTTTTTGAAAATGGGGGTGAAATAAATATGAATTATCTCTTAGAAAATGGTTCATTAAAATCCTCAAAAAAATTTAAAAACTCTGCAAGAAAGAATTTTTTAAAACATTTCTTTCGAGAATCAACATATTTCTTTTTATTTATTTTTTATTTTGTGAGTGTGTTGTCCAAATTTAATTGTTAGATTCTTGTTTTTTTTTTTATGTCCAAGAATTTCGTAGTTGAATTTGAATGTTAGACGTTAAGAAGAATTTTAAATTTGGATTTGTTCTGAATTTAATTTTCTTAAATTGTAATGCCAAGCGCAATTTGAATATATTTTTGATTTCCTTCCAGGCAGTCTTTCGAGGAAAAACTTCCACTTTTGTGGGCAAAAGCCCTCGAATTAATATACCGTCAATGCCAATACACTGAAAATACGACAATCGCGGCAAGAGCTTTGAAAGGATTGACACGAGCCTTGCTTACGGTAGCAGATGACGCAGGTCAAGGCTGGGGAATCTTGGGAGCAATTGGTCTCAGAAAAGGATCTCAGATTTCAATCAGGTACCTATGATCTTGTAATTTTCAGGCCTCGGACTCATTTGGGAAACTCAAAAATAGTACCAATAGTAGCCTAAATTTTAATTAATAGAAACAAAATAGTGTCATGTAATTTTTTAGTTAATTAATCGAGTGGTTAACTACTTTTGAAATTTGATATACAATATAGATTTATGATAAAATCGCGAGATATCTTATTGAATCTCTTAAAACATCTTAAAAGCTTTGAAATCCGTTCAAATTTTTTAAGAACTCCAGAAATATCCTGAGATAATTAAAAAAAATACTGGAAAATCATTTAAACTCCTTAAATATGAGGAAGAAAATAAAATTCCGTAAATGATTTGGAAATATTTAACCTGTAGAAATCCTTAGCAATTCCTAAAACTTAAAAAATCTTAAATATTTGTAAATCTCATTAAATTCTCTGGAATATTTTAAATTACACTAAACAATTGATCAATTGCAATTTGTAAAATCTCTTGTAATTCCGTGAAAAGTAAACTCCTCTTATAATCTTTAAATCTATTGTCTATAGAAATTTTTAATTTTAATTTTAATTTTTTAATTTTCATTTAATAATATTTTAGTGTTATTTTTTCAAATTCGCCGGAAATCTTCGAAATTCGTTTGAATTTTGAAAATTCAATTGCATTCTTCTGAATTAACTGAATTCCATAGATTTATTGAATTTATTAAACTTTTTATTAAATTTATCGTGAGAATTCTGTTATCAAATGCTCAAAGGATTTTCAATATTTTAAGGTATTTTTTCAAGTACCTTAATGTTCTCAAGAGCTTTACAAATTTAAAAGGATTTTAAATGCTTGATTTTTAATAGATTTTAATAATCATTGTAAAAGATCCGTCGGCATTTTCAAGAGTCTTAGCAAAATTCAAGGGATTTTAAAATGTATCAAAGGATTTGAAATATTTTAGGAAATTTTAAAATATTCTAAGAATTCCAAAAAATGTACATGCGGTTCTAAATAATTTCCAAGATTTTTGGAAGATTTAAAAGAATTTTACAGGACCTATAAGGTTTTAAGATGTTTCAAAATATTTCTTAGCTTTTCAAAGATTTCAAAAGATTTTTAGATATTTTTTGCACAGAATTGGCCCTGAATTCTTATTAATTTATTCTGAATTCTTTTTAGTTCTATTAAATTTTTCGAAATTTACTCTATTCGACTCAATTCAGTAGATTTTTAAAACGTTTTTTTTAAACTCATCTTGAGGTCTTTAAACCTCACCTTATATTCTTAGGCATTTCATCAAATTCTTTTAAATTCTCTTTAATTTAAACTATTTCAAACTTGCTCAGTTAAATCAATTTTTCTATATTTTTAAAATATTCTTAATTCAGTTTCATTTTTTATGAATTTCATCAAATTCTTCTAGTTTTTCGTAAATTTCTCTAAATTGATCTAAATTTTACTGAAATAAATGGATTTTTTTTTTTAATTTTCCAATTCATCTGAATTTATTTGTGGTCATTAGTCACTTTTTTGGTTAGAAATTAGCAGTGTTTCAAAGATTTTGACATATTTGAAATAATTTTTTTTAATTAATCCCGAATTTTTATTAAATTTGCCTGATTTTTTAAATTTTTTTCAACTTTTTTAATTCACTTAAATTCTTCTAAATTTACTCAAATCTAGCGATATCAATGGATTTAAAAAAAAGTAAAGTTTTTATTTATTGATTCTGAAGTCTTTTAACTTCACTTTGAATTCCTAGGCATTTTCCCAAATTCTTTTAAATTTCCTTGACTATTTCTAACCTAGATTCAAAGTTACTGAATTCGATTAAATTTTTTTTATATTGTTAATTGTTTTCAATTGATTAGATGTTTTTTTGTTTCATTCACCTTGAATCATTATGAATTTCATAGAATTCTTCTCGTTTCCCTAAAATTTAATTTATCGTGAGAATTCAGTGATCAAATACTAAAGGATTTTCAATATTTTAAGGTATTTTTCAAGTACCTTAACATTTTCAAGAGCTGTAGAAATATAACAGGATTTTATTTTAACAGGATTTTAGATGATTGATTTTCAATGAATTTCAATAATTTAATGAAATTTCAAAGGATTTGCAATATTTTATAGCATTGTAAAAGATTCTTCGGCAATTCCAAGAGCTTTAACTAAATTTAAGGGATTTAAAAAGATACCAAAGGATTTGTAATATTTTAGGAAATTTTAAAAAATTCTAAGGCATTTTCAAGAGATTTAAAAAGTTTCAACGGTTTTGATAATTTCACGGGATTTGAATATTGTGCGCGCGGTTCTAAAGAATTTCCAAGATTTTCTGAAGATTTGAAAGAATTTTACAGGACCTATAAAGTTTTAAGATATTTAAAAATATTTCTAAATATTTAAACGATTTTATGAGGCTCTAAGAGCTTTCAAGGTACTTTAATAAATTTTCCAGTTTTTCAGATAGTATCATCAGATTTCATGTAATTTCATCAGATTTTCTAATATTTTAATAGACTTCAAAGAATTTTGTTCACAAGCAGTGAGAAATTTCTTAGTTTTTCAAATATTTCAAAAGATTTTCAGATATTTTTTGCAGTTCACTTCGAATTCGCCCTGAATTATTTTAAGTTCTTTTAAAATCTTCTAAACTTACTCCATTCAGTAGATTTTTAAAACGTTTTTTTAACTCATCTTGAAGTCTTTAAACCTCACCTTATATTCTTAGCCATTTCATAAAATTCTTTTCAATTCTCTTTAATTTATCTAAACTACTTCAAAGCTACTCAGTTTAATTAATTTTGTCATATCTTTTAATTGTTTTGAATTCAATTGATTAGTTTTTTAATTCAGTTTGATTTTTTATGAATTTCATCAAATTCTTATAGTTTTTCGTAAATTCCTCTAAATTGACTTAAATTTTACTGAAATAAGTGGATTCTTTTTTTAATTTTTCAAATTATTTGAATTTATTTTTGGTCATTAGTCACTTTTTGGTTAGAAATTAGTAGGCCCCTAATATGAAAAAAAAAAACATTTTACATATTATTGTTACGTTTTAGCAATTTCCGTCGTCTTTTTCATCACCATGATTTTTTTGCAATGGTTTATTTCCAAAAATTGAGCCAGAGATATCAACTTTCTTTTTAAATTAGTATCCTGTGCTACATTTTCTTAAATAATTACATAATTTTGAAATATATATTTCTTTTAATGTTTAATAAACCTCTATTTGTTTAAACAATATTAATTTGATCAAGCAGTTTTTTTTATAACAAAAAATGAAATAAAATAGAACACGTACAATTATGTTTCTGACTGTATAGTGTATAGAAAAAATAAATTTACCACTTTTTAATTGTTTAATTAAATATGATTTGTTAAGGTAATTGCTTTTCCAAAAATACTTCTAAAATCGTAATTAATTTTATAATTTATTGTTTAAAAAATTACATAATGATTTGAGAAAAATTTACTACTCCAAGCAATGACAAAATATTGCATTTCATTCAGAAAATACGATTATTTTGTACATTTTTGGGGAATAAATAATTGTTTAAATAATTTATATTTGTTTAAACGAGTGACAGTTGTTTAAAAAGTCATGATGAATATTCAAATTGTCCATTCATAATTATTTGTATGAAAAAGACAACGTAAAAGGCGTAAACGTAAAAGGTAAAAAATTATTATGGTTTTATTTTCTAGACACTCCTCTTAAATCCTTAAAAATCTTAGCACGTTTCGATGAAACCCTGGAACATGATTTCAATTAAATGGAACTTTGAAGTGCCCGGTGGTCTAAAAACTCTTATTTTCATATTTTATTAATTCCAAAAACAGGTGTAAGTTCTTAAGCAGAGCTCTGGGAGTTTATTGTCTCGCTCAAATGCCGGAATCAAAATTGGAACAGCAACTAGTAAGATTTACGCCCCACTCGCCAGGCGTGGCTCCTTTGAGATCAAACGACTCGGACACGGTTGAAATTCGACCTAGTGCTGATGCCATCAAAGCTATGCAGAGTCTGGAAGCCCTTCTTGTCAATAAGCAATACCTGGAGCTAAAAGGCGATGTCGAACAGGCAATCAGATTAATCAAGGACTCTGCGAATTCTCTTCACAACGCGTTTGCCGTTGCCGGCACTCTCACTGGCGAGATTTACAGTGAAAGGTATCTCCACGTATTGACGGATTAAATTATCTACCAATTATTCAAGCCAGGGTTTTCATATTCTTTAAGAGATAAATAATTTTATATTTATTTCGTCGAAATCTAGTCATTTATTGATAGGCTTGCTTTTTCTCTAGGGTTCAACGATAAGTTTTATACATTGTTACGAAGTCGAGGTTTCGCTGATAGATTTAAAAAAGGGATTATGCGAATTATTTAAAGTACTGTTATTTCGAATCTTTAGTTTGTTGAATGTAATTCACGAATTAAATAGGGCTGTGTGTTAAAATATTTTGATACCATATAGGAATCGATAAATTAGTATAGGGTCGATTGCGAAATTGCTAGTTTTCATGCATATGTCGATCAAAATTTGAATTTAGAAATTTTGCAAATGGCACTGTCTGCATTTCTTCATTTTGGTGCAAAATAACAATGAATTTTATTTTACTTTTAAAAATGGTTTTAGGTTGTTCATTTTGTTAATGCAGGATGTCTACTTAAATCCTGGACGAAAATTCCCTGGTATTATTTAAAATAATGAAGTGGAATGTATATACAGTTTTGCGAGTTTTTTTTTTAAATCAAAAATGTTTTTTTTAACTTCAAGGATTTATCTAATATGTTTAATTTAGAAAGCTTTAATAACTTATATTACAAGATATTCTTGAATATCGTTGAGCATCGTCTATTCATTAAATAAATAGTACTAAAAACATAACAATTTCTTGAATTTGTCTCTAAAGTACCATATAAAAGAATTTTAACTAAGAAAGATCGATTTTCAACCAAATAGTTGAATTTTGGACTGAAAAAGATGACTTTTTAACCAAAAGTGGAATAGTTAAATTTTCGGTTAAAATGATTAATTTTACACCAATAGATAAATTTGGAAACAAAAACGTACATTTTTAACAAAAGAGTTTTAACTTTCAACCAATTAGTTTGATTTTTAATCAAAAAGGTCAGTTTTCAAATAAAATGGTAAAGTTAACTGGAATACTTAAATTTCTAATAAAAAAAAAAAAATTTTCTACAAAAGAACACCATTTATCAACAAAATATATGAATTTTCAACGAAATAATTGAATTTAGAACTAAAAAATATCAATTTTCAAGCATAAATCGAAGTCCAATTTTTAGTTTAAAAAAATTAATTTTCGATAAAAAAAGTTTCCAAAAAAATCGTTAAAATTTCAATAAAAATTATTAATTTTCGATAAAACAAATTTTTTCAACTAAATGGTTAAATTTTAAATCAAAGTAATTAATTTTCAAATCAAAAAGGTGAATTTTAAAACAAGAAAATTAATTTCTACCAAAAACATGAATTTTCAACTACAAAAAAGATACATTTTCAACAAATAATTGAGTGGTTCATTTTTCAGTTATAAAAATTAATATTTAACCCAGGAGATGAATTTTTTAAAATAAAAACCTAATTAAAAAAATTTAATTTTTAAACAAAGTGACGAATTTTCAATTAAAATGATAAATCTTCAACTGAAAGAGTAGAATTTCCAACAAAAGAGATAAATTTTTAAATAAAATATTTAAAGTTGCAACCGTAATAGTTAAATTTTCAGCAAAAAATCATTTTCAGCTGAGGAAAAAACGAATTTTCAACAAAACAGCTTTGTTTTTAACCAGAGATAAATTTTTAATTAAAATAATGAACCTTCAAACAAAAAAATTAATTTTTAATCAAACCGTTTAACTTTGAAGAAAGTAATCGAATATGTAATCATAAAAAGATGAATTTAGAACCAAAAATTTAGTAGTTGATACTTTAACAAAAAAAGATTTGAATTTATAATAAAAAAAAACAGCTGAGTCTAAACAAAAATGACGGTTTCTCAACATTTGAATTTTTACCTATGAAAGATTTTTCTCTCAAGAGAGTGAAAATATTGTAAACAATCTGCTGAATTTTCAATAAAATACTTGCATTTTCAAACAAATATTTGAATTTGTCATTGGTAACGGCCATTTTTTAACCAAAAATAGAATAGTTAAATTTCAATTTAAAAAATTAATTTCAAACTAAAGAAAAAACGAATTTTCAACGAAACAGTTAAATACAGTAATACAAAGCCAATAATTATACAAACGAAGAATAATTATTATTCAATTTTATATTGCAATTTAAACCAAAAATTAAGCACGCTCTCGAAAAAATTCATTGACTTAAAAAAAATTCCCTGCCATGTCCACGTTTTGCAGGTTTTCCAGGTTGGGTAGACACCCTGTAATATACTAAGTTTAAAAAATGATTTCACCGCTGAAAATTATTTATTATTTATTGAGAAATAAGCCGAGGTTGAAAGTTATCGGTTTTCTCGTTGAAAGGCGTCAAGATAAATTCATTTGGCCAATTTTTAAAGAAAATATTGAAAAAATAGTATAAATTGCAATGTTTTCTTCAAATTTAAATAAAATAGAATATAATAAACATTTTGCACTGTTCTCGGAATCATCCTAAATAAAATTTCCGGGGTTTTCCCCTAAACCGGGTTTTCCGAGTATAATATGTATAGGATTTTTTCTACAATATAACGAGAATATTCTCCGTAATGACAAAATTTAACATATTTATACGGGGTGCCGCAAAAAATTTTAAATTTCGAAATACAAATTTTTAATAGTTTAAATATTAAAGGTTCAAATGAAGCTTAAAAATTGGAAGTTTTTTTAGTATTATTTTAATTTAAAATTTATCGTAACTTATAAAAACACTGAATTGTACCAAAATCAACATTAAAGCCAAAATCCTTTTCAGGTAAATTATACCTATAATATATTTTTAAAATTCTATAGAAATCCTGTGACTATAAAAATGTGTATTTTTTGTGTATCTCGAAATTCAAGATCTTCTGCCATCGGGTATAAATATTTTTTAATGTGTGTGGCATTTTATTACCAAAAGGAAGAAAATGAAGTAGTAGCGTTTGCGAAATTAAAAAATTCAAATTTGTATACTAGTAAATAATTGTTATAAAAATGATTTCCCGATTATTTTGTGCAATATTCGTGAACTGATTTCACAATTTAAAAAAAAACGAAGATTACGAAATATTGTTGTGTCCTTGATTTTAAGAACTTGTGACGTTGCAGCGTTTAAAAAATTTGCAGCGTTTAAAAAATGTATGTTTTGTTTAACAGGATCTAATGCACGATTAGCCGCTTGAAACTTGAAAAACGTGTTTTTGGAAACTGCCTATGTAAATAGTTAATAGTTTAGCAGATATGGATTTATAGATTTTCACGCCCAAGACTCATATTTAGAATAGCTTTATTTTATTTTTTTTCTAGAAGGGGTCATGTGATTTTATCGATTAAATCGATCAATTAATCAATAAAATATCGCCAGTTTTCAGTTACCAATTCGCTTTATTGCTCTTTGTAAGACTGCTCATCGATATTTAGTTATATTCTTAAGACCTAAGAAAGCGATAAAAATTCGATGATCAAATTAGGCTGTGTATCATTCTTCTTTTAATTATTGAATAAAAATATATCAGAGTATTTACTGTACTTTTTTTGGAATACATTGGCGCCACATTTTTGTAAACAATAGTGCTTTAAACGCGTGTATTTATTTCCGATGTAAGGGAAAAAATAATTTTTTTTACAAAATAAAAATTTGGAATAAGTAATTCAATTTAAAAGTTTTTCATGACTTAAATTCGGACTAAAATTATATTATGAGATATAAGAACAAGGAAAAGCGTTTCACAAGGAAAAGAGAATCAGTTTCTTTTCATATAATTTTACGAAGATTCTTGATAAAATAAAATAGATTTTTAATTATTTCAGATGCTTCGAAAAATAGTTTAGAAATTTTTAAACAATTTTGTTTCATCTTACAGCATTTCACAAAATATTAGGAAAAATTCTAGTCAGTTTAAAAGATATTTGGGACTCTAAAAAGGTCCGAAGAAATAAAAAATTTTTGAAATTTTTTTTTTTATCTTCTCAAGTTTTAAAATATACGTATCTTTTCGAAACTTTCACAACACGTCAATATATTTTTAATTTACTCGAATTTTTCCTAAAATTATGAAAAATGTTTCGAATTTTTAAAAAATTGCGCAGTAATCTTCCACATTTTTTAAAATCTTGTCAAATGTTTAGAACTCTTTATCAATTTTCTTTGAAAATTAATTTTTCAAGATAGAAAATTACTTAACACTTTCCTAGGAATAACAAGGAAATTATTTCATTCTCCTGAAACCTTCCAAAAACTTAAAAATATATTTTTAAATGATTCGAATTTTTTCGAAAATTTAAAGAAAATCAAGCAAAATGAAAAAATGCCTCAAAATCTTCCAGATTCTTTTTCAACAAAATTTGAAGAATTTTAAAATATATGGAAATATTTTTTTTGAAATAAAAAAACATTTAAAATTTTCCTAGGAATCGTAATAAAATTATGTTATTTTCCTGAAATATTATTAAATACTTCAAAGTCTTCTTTTAGATCGAAATCTTCAAAAATATACATTTTTTAAACAAATGTCAATCTTTACAAGTCTCAAATTATTTTTGAATTTTCTGAATATATCTCAAACTGACTCGAATTTATTGTAAAATTTGTATAATCTTACAATGTTTTTCGACTTTCTTTTAGAATTCAATTTATAAAAAATCATTCAACATTTTTCCATGAATCATAAACAAATGTTGTTATCTTCTTGAAACCTTTCAACATTCTTAAAACGCTTCTAATTTTTTTGAAATATTTGTCAGTTGTTTCAAAATTTTCAAATATCTTTTGAAACTATTATAATTTTTCTTACATTTAAAAAAAAAATTTCGTAACTAAAAAAATTTCCTTAAATTCTTCCTGATCTGTTAGATCTTTAAACGTCTACATTAAAAAAAGCTTTTGAGTCTTTACTAATTTAAAAATATTTTTCAATCTTGTCTTCGAAAGTATAAAATCATTCAAAATGTTCATGACTTATTTGAAATTTTTTTTATTTTCTTGAAACATTTCAAAAATTTTCAACACGATTCTAAATTTTTTGAAATGTTTCTAAATTCTTTAATAATTTCGAATCTCTTCAACCTTTCTAAATATATATTTTTAATAATTCGTATTTTACATAATTTTTTTTATTCTGCTAAACTAAAAAAAATGCTTTTTTATACTATTTCGAAAATGTTTCTAGAATATTTTTAATATTTTCTCATAATTTAACTTTTTAAAATAACAAACCATTTTAAATTTTCTCTGAAAAAACTTGTTATTCTCTTGAAACTTTTAAAAATTTTTAAAAAGATTCTAAGTTGAAAAATCATTTGAAATTTCCCCAGGAATCTTAAGAAATTTTTTTTTAATAAAAAAAATTATCCTAAAATCTGCTAGATTCCTTTTGGCACATTCAAGACCTTACATTAATATTGTAATATCATTATGTTAAATCCTTTTTCATTTTATCAGAAATATTTTTCTCAGTACCAGTAATTATTTTATTAGCGATACTGAAAATTTTTTATCGGTTCCAACTATTTATTATACACTTTCGAAATTAAGATATTCTACGTTTTTGTTCATGATTTCGTTTGTATCATCTTTTTAAAGTATGAAAAAGTTTACATATTACATAGTGTGGTAGAAAAATTCAATACGAAAAGAATTATTAATAATTATAGAGGAGGTTTGAAAAACTTAATCAACATGTTAATGGGGCACGAGACCCATTTTTTAGGCGCACGAAACCCATTTTTAGGTGCACGGCACCTACTTTGACTAATTTTTAAGAAAAGGATAGCTACTTAAAATATTTCTACAATATTCTTAATATAAGAATAACGAATTTGAACTACTTATTTCTAAAAGATCGTCAATCTTTACTGCAATTACGGAGTATTTCCGAAGCTTCTCCAGGCGGGAAATCGACCAGCGAACACTCGAATTGATCTTGAAAAGCGTTTTTGAACAAAGGAAGTACATCATCAATCCTCACATCCATGGCTAATTCCTTGCTGATGCTCGTAACGCCTTTATCTTGAATCCCACAAGGATCAATATGATCGAACCATCTTAGATCCGTATTACAATTCAAAGCCAATCCATGGGTCGTAATGTATCGACTTCCATGGATTCCAATCGCGCAGATTTTTTTATCACCGATCCAAACTCCAGTATCTGGGGAAGTTTTTCCCTGGATGCCAAACTCTGCACAGAGTCTGATGATCATTTTTTCTATCTGACAAACGTACCACTTAATACCGCCTTGGAAATCTTTTAAGTTTATTATAGGATAAGCAACAAGTTGGCCAGGACCGTGGAAAGTTATGAGGCCACCTCGATTTGTTTTATAGAATTCCGCTCCAAGGCTTTTCAATTTCCTTTCATCTTCTTGGTCGTATCCCTTGTTTCTTATGCCGATGGTGTAGACGGGATTGTGTTCTAATAAAACGAGAGTATTTGCTGGACTGTTTAGCGTTCGGTGGTGATGCTGGTCTGCTAATGCTTTCTGTAATCGAAGACCAGTTCCGTAACTGAGGCGTCCAACCCAAAGTACTTTCACTACTCTCGATCTCATAGTCCGAGGAATAGTGATATTGAACTACTTCATTTTTTTCATTGCTACTTTCGTCAATTGAATGCACGGCATTCAGACTGGAACGAACGGAATTTTTACCCTTTTTTTTGGAGACCGTTTGTTTGTCAACTTTGGTCAACGTGGCGGTTTCTCTCGATCTCGGATCTGAAAATATAGTTTATTATTTCAATTTCTAAGACTCTAATAGATTCTCAAATTTAAGATATTTTAAAATGTTCAGGGAATTTAGACCAACGCAGTTTTGTTTTAATGAAAATATATTTTAGCCCTTGCAGATGTCAGAAAAGGTTTTTTGTTTCCGTTGATACTTTTTCCATTTCAACTGGCTAAAACAGCCTGACATACCTTTATAAAATATTTATTTGAATCAGTTATTGTTATTTAATAAAAATATTTAACTCTTCCTTTACGAGAACATATTATAGAACATTTAGTACGAATAGAGAAAAATCCGTGTAGAAATAAATAATGTTAAAATATTGAAAGAATTGGTGCAAAAAATAGAGGAAATTATCCCAAGGTATTTCACAGCATTCTATAGAATTTCCAGAAATTTTAGCGATTACGTCAGATTTCTATTAATTTCAAAGATTTCCAAACATCAGGATATTTTAAGCCATTCCAAACGAGTGAAACAGATTTCGAGGGAATTCTACGGATTTCAAGGCTTTAAAAAAGATTGTATAGGTTTTGAAATGATTTCAAAGATTTCCGGGCATTTTAAGGGATTTCTAGAATATGTAATTTCAAAGGATTCTTAGCGATTACAATGACTCTTAAGGATTTTAAGAGGTAATTTAAGAAAGTTCACAACATTTAAACGATTTTATTAAATCTCCAAGGACTACAGAGATTCTTAGGGATCTTAACGGTTCTTTGGGTTTCGTAGACCCGGCGAAAATCCTTATAGTTTCGGTCAGGTGTCCGCCCGTCCTAAATTTTTCCGAGGGGAATTCCATAAATTTCCCTGACTTTTCCCTGGCCAATTCTTTACTTTCTGTGACAGTTAAAAATTTGTATTTTTTGGTAAATTTTCAACTAAATAAATTAATATTCAACCAAAAAGATCAAATTTCAACAAAATACAGGAATTTTGAACTAAAAAAGATCAACATTCAACTAAACAAGGAACAGTTATATTTACAGGTAAATAAATTAATTTGTAACAATAAAAAACAAATTTTTAACAAATTGAAGATTATTATTGCACAAAAGACAGACTTTGAAGAAAATTCTTGAATTTTTTACCACAATAAAGAATTTTTAGCTACAGTAGGTCAATTTTCAACCCAAAATGAAATAGTTATATTGACAGTTTAAACAATGAATGTTTATTCTCTCTGGTTTAACCATACAAAAACTCATTTTCAACAAAATAGTTAAATTTTCAACAGAAGAAATGAATTTACAAACAAAAACATAAATTTGTCAACGAGATTAATATTATACTACAAAAGACGAATTTTAAAGAAAATTCATAAATTTTCAACTAAAAGAAGATAAATTTTCAACAAAAAATTAAATTATATTCTCAGTTAAAAAAATTAATTTTTAACAGAAACAAACGATTTTTGAATAAAATAGTTTAATTTGTAACCAAACAGATTAATTTTCAACTAAATGGATGAGTTTTCAATTGAAAAACACAAATTTTGAACCAAAATGGAATAATTCAATTTTTTGGTAAAAAAAAAATCATTTTTAATCAAGTAAAAACAAATTCACAACAATAAAAAAGGTTCTTGAATTAAAATCATGAATGCTTAACCAACAAACTTAATTCTTAACAAATTAGTTCCACTTTCAACTAGGTAGTTGAATTTTAACAAAAACGTCATAGTTGATATTTCAACCAAAAAAGATTTTTTCTCAATCAAAACGTGGCATTTTTAGCTAAAAACATGAAATTTCTACAAAAACACATGAATTTTTATACCAAAGACGAATTTTTAACCTGGAAAGATTTTTTTAGTCAATAAAGAAAAGAAATTTCATCAAAAATGTTCAATTTTCATGCCAAAAAGATGAATTTTCTACAATACAGTTGATTTTTTAAAACAAAAATATGAGTTTTCAAATAAAAAAATGTTGATATTCAACCTAAGTTTTGAATTTACAACCCAAAATACAAATTTTTAACCAAAAAAATTGACTTTTTTGTTTTCGACCAAATTTTCTAATTTTGAAAAAAGTACTAAAATTTGCTGTTACAAATAATTTTTTCGAGTTCAACATTTTTATTTAAAAAATTGATTACAATCTGTGCAGTATGTTAATTATTTTAAATAATTTTCAGAAGTTGTGAACCAAGTTTAGGTCCGCGCAATAAAAATCGCAAAATCGTACAAAAAATCAGCAAATCAGAATAGCGATATTTTCCACTTTCAACTAAGTAGCTGAGTTAAAAAAAAAGTAACAGTTGATGTTTCAACAAAAAAAGATTAGTTTTCAACCAAACAGTTATAGTTTTAGTCAAAATTATGATATTTCCACGGCAATATATGGATTTTTAAACCAAATAAAGGAATTTCTAACTTTGAAAAATTTTTCAGTCAATAAAGAAAAAAAAGTTTCATCCAAAATGTGGAATTTTCATGCCAAAAAGATGAATTTTCCACAAAAAAGTTGATTTTTTAAAGCGAAAATATGAGTGTTTAATTTGAAAAATGTTAATAGTCAACCTAAGTTTTGAATTTTCAACCCAAAATAAAAATTTTCAAACGGAGATTGACTTCGTTGTTTTCAAACAAATTTTTTAATTTTGAACTAAATAATAAAATTGTCGATTCACTCCCTAAGTTTTAAATTATACAAATAATTTTTTCTGAACAAAATTTAGGTTCGCACAATACAAATTGCAGAATCGTAAACAAAATCAGAAAAGCTATACAAAATCAGTACATGTTCTGATAAATCTGAACGTCCGGTTACCCTGATCAAGTTTGGCCTATTTACGTAATGAATATGCAATCGGGAATTAAAAGTTGAAAAAAACAAATTTATTTTCCTTTATGGTTACGCGTTAAAAATGAGAAGAAAAATATTTTTCACCAACTGAATTTTGATAATAGACATCCAAATATTATTGTTTCTGTATACAAAAACAATAATCATCTCAATTTTTCAAAGAATAGATCTATCATGTTTTGTCCACTTATTCCTCATATGTGATATTATGAGTAGTCTAAGATGAATTGTTCTTTAGTAGTTTCTTTACTTTTAACATTAACTCCTTCAGTATTTTTGGATTATTTACCCCAATTCTGATATATCCTATAATCTTTTTCTGAATCATAATGAATTTCCATGAAATAAAATAGATAAAATTGAGGTTATAAACGAAAAAATATATATACCTATATTACGTGCGTTTGAACCACGTGGTTGCGTCTTCAATACTGGTGGCGCGCCATCGATCCGGGGAGGGGAGGGCGGTAAAATAGTCATGGCGCTAATTTCAAACTTGAATAAAAAAACAAGATTATATTTTGCAATTTGCATTTGCTTGTAAAACCAAGTAATTAGAAATTGTTTTCTGTCACTGTCAATGAATGGACCGATGTGACGCGAAGTAGGGTAATTAAAAATTTTTTAAATAATTTTTGGTAATTTTATGGGAGTTAACTTACAATTAAATAAGAGTTCAAGAAATTTCAAACGATTCCAATGACTTCAGGGGATTTGAAGGTATTTTTAATAATTTTTGCAACATTTAAAGGATTTTATTGTGAAATTTTATAGTGAAGGGTGGGATAATAGGGGAAGTGAGGGGAAATGATGTGAGGGAAAGAGGAGACGTGAGGGAAGGGGACGCAGAGTAAGTGATAGCAAATTTGGTGAGAGAATTAGGAGAAGTGAGGAGGAATTGCGGGACGGGAACTAGGGGAAGCAAGGGGAAATAATAGGAGGAAAAGTTAGGGAAGTGAGGCGGCAGGGGAAGTAGCAGAAAATGACTAACTTGGCATATTCAATGAATTTAACGACACAATTAACGAATTTTAAAAGTAATATCTTTTTAGTATATTTGGCAATTGTTCAAACAATTTTTATTAATTTAAACAATTTTTTAATCCTTTAAGTTCTGCAAAAGTTATTAGTTTCTGAAAATAATGTGACAGGCAATGACTGTTAAAAGTGAAATTGTTTGTGAAATCAGTTAGCAATTATTTAAATAATTAGCATCACTTGTTTTTTTTTATAGCAAGGATGGAGAAAAAAATAGTATGAAAAATTAAAAGGAACAATTGAATAATTATTAATTGTTTAAATAGTTTCAAAATTACCTTCCACAATAAATATCACTCTTAATAGTCATTAACAAATTACGATAACAAGGGAAAAATGGTGTAAACCAATTAAAATTGTTTAAATAATTGCAAAATACGTTAATTTAAAAATATTAATCATGATATTCATCAACTGTATCATTCATTCCCAAATATAATAATATTTCAAGATTTGAAGGAGAAACAAAATTTTTTCAAATAAACAATAATTGTATAAACTTTTCTAAATTACCGTCTTTACATGAATTTGACATAAAACTGATATTTTGAATTTTTCGGGCATAATGCACGGGTATTGAGAGGGCGGTGGAATTAAAACAAATTGGGGGGCGTCGATCACCAAAAATTGAAAGTCGAATTTTCACAGATAAAAATTTAGACACCCTGTTATATACATTTAAAAAAATCAACGCCATTTATATATTCTTAATTGCGGACATTTTTTTTGTAGAATCTACATGTCACCTAACTCTTTCCAAAAAAACAATATATTTGATATATTACATGAATAATCATTATAAAATTTATTTTATACACACTTTGTATTTTTGGACACTAAAAGCAAATTTTGTAAAAAAAGCATTCTTCTTATTAGTATTATTAACTATTGTTCTTCATTTTCGTCTCATTAAAAAGATCTGACCAGTCGGAAAGAAAAATGTTTATTTCCATTTGTTTTCAGTTACGGTCTAATAGAATAAGTTTTTTTTGTTACTTTTAAAGAACGTTAATGACTTTCTCTACTTTCGTTTTGGGTATACGATAAAAAAATGCAATGAAAGTATTAAGAGACTTTCGCCAGAAGATAACAGAGAGAAACAAAATTTCCCTTCCCTCTTTTAAAGTAAAAAAAAACATAAGAAAAGTTTAGTTAGGATCCCTGAATAAGACTGCACAGAAAAAAAATGAGTCAATTTTGTTGCAGGTAATTTTAAGCTATTGTCCATACATACGGGTGAAAGTTAAGCATTACCCTGAGTTGGGTTTAATTGTCTTAAACATATTGTTGTTATCTAAGTTAAAAAATGACAAAAAACCATCGTTTTTATATCTGTACTGCCAAACTTACTTTGTTTATTGACATTTCCTTATTAACACAGAATTATTACATATACTCTCCACGAGGGAATATTTTTATTATAGATTAAATTACTTACTTTCTTGAATTTTTATAAGCTAATTCATAGATAAAACTGAGATTTTCTGCATTTTCGGGGTTTAAATGCACGATTTAAAATGATTTTGCAGTTAAAATACTTTAAAGTATACATATCTAGTTAAATTTTCAGTTAAAAGAATGAATTTTCAACAAAAAAATTGAGCACAATCAACAATGACAGAGTGAGAGATTTAATCGAATACCTAGGGGACACTAAGCTGGTGATTCTGAATCGGGGTGATACTCCCACATTCCAGATTGAAAACAGGAGTGAGGTTCTCTAATGAGGAGTCTCTCTTGGACCACAAATATATCTTGTTTCCGTTAAATTTAGGAAAAGCGGCGTTTACAAATTCAAATAAGAATAATTGCCCTACAAGCACAATTAAGTCTACGAAAGAAGCAGAATGGTGGACTGCCCACCTGGAGAAACTTCGTAAAAAGAGAAGGAGCGTTGTGCAACAGAGCAAATAGAACTAAATTGCCTTCAAAATGGGACATCTATAAGACGGCCCAGTATGAATAACAGAAAAATATAAGGAAGTATAGACAGGAGGGATGCGACTCTATTGATCCTCAAAGAGACCTACGGCAGTTCAATTCTACAGGGTCCCACCCGATTCGGCCAGCAAACGCACGACTATCAAGAAAACATTGGTTATTCGCATGCGCGAGCAGAGCAATCCAACACAGATCCCGTGCTGTTCGATGCTCGTATGCCAGCATTCGAAAGGCGGGGACTAGCTATTAAAATGCATCGTTTCACGCTTCTTCCCAACTGCTGGAATACCAGCATCGAACAGCACGCGTTCTGTGTTGGATCACTCCGCTCTCGCATGCGGTGAATCAATGTTGTCTAGATAACTCGCACGTCGCGCGTTCGCTAGACGAATCACGCGATACCTCGAAGAATTTAACTACCATAACTCCACCCTCGAGCCGATAGAGGTCCAGTCCACGCGGGCAACACTGGCACCATTGTATCTGGTACCCCCCTCTGCCCAGATCTTTTCCCGGTGCACTCCATGCTGTCGTGACAGAATTGGAGCAGCATATGAAACAAAAGGGGTATGCTGTGGGCACTTTCTTGGATATAGAGAGCGCCTTCAGAAAGACTCCTCCAGAAGTCTTCTATCGATAGGCTTTGAGATGTGATTAGGAAAAGCCAAGCATAGTCATTTTCACGAGTAATTATAATGTGCCGAAAGTTGACGCTCGTGTATTCTGTGGCGGAAGGCAGACGTTTTCAGATTCGGTTAAATACGTAGGAGCAATCCTAAATAGAAAACTGAACTGGGCGAAACACTCCTCCAGGGGAAATGTGGTAACCAGATGGCTCCAAGGGAAAGGTAGGGTCAGGAGTAGGAATGTATGACATCACGAAAAGGAGGTCCTGGCCGTCCTTCGCTTGTGCTCATGATCCAAAAAGCTTTTTGGATCATGGCTTGTGCTGAAACATGAATAAAAGAAAGCGCTTCTGACAGGCAGATTACGATCTGCTCGGTCAGCCAAGGGTAATTAAATGCAGTAGATGAATCAGGCATAAATACAGAACTTGTCTGGAAATTCAAAATGGCATTAAACCAACTTGCAGAAAAAATAAAGTGGCTCTCATATGGGTCACTGGTCACACAGGGATCAAGGGCAACGAAAAGGCGGACCAGTTGGCAAAATGCGGCGCAGAAAGTAAATGCATAGGAAAGCATCTTGCTGCATCGGGATGGCCATCAAAAGCTGGATCCGAACGAAATACCGGGAATGCTGGGAACAAATACAGGGTTGCCGACAGGCGAAATCCATCCTCGTATACATGTAGATGTTAGACAGAGACAGGGAATTCCTAAGTTCACCCAAGAAAGACAGCGGTTCAAATGCTAACTGGGTATAAGCACTTGAACTATCATATGCACAAAATGGGGTATAACTCCACGACAGAGTGCAGGAATTGCGGCAGGGTAATAAAACATACCTGCCTGTCATATGCCAGTGTCCAGAATTAACTAGACTTGGGCAAAAAATTCTTGGGGCCCTTTTTATGGAACCCAAGGAAATTATAATGCAATCAGTGATAACATACTAGGCTTCATCTGTCTGGAATCAACTACTGAGAGCGAATGGTTAAGGTTGTGGCACAATAGGCGTTATAGCTTGAGCATCATGGGAGCTGCAAAGGGCTTCCCGCCCTTCTTAAAATTAACTAACTAACTAACTAACTAACTAGTAATGTTCCTGATTCAGCATTTAAAAATTAAGAAATTTTGAAACAAATATGTGTGAATTTAAACTTTTAAATTGAAACAACTTTTGTTTGAAGTTTTCGAAAATTAAACTTTTGCAGAATTGCGCTTTCAAAATTAGAATTTTATATTAAAATTACACAAATTAAAATTACACAAGAGGAGCTCAATGACAAGGAGATGTGGCTATTTAACACGAAGTTAAAATCGAGGCTGCAAGGGGTAGTGAAAAAATTATGGAGGGAAGAGGTGTTCCCAAGAGGTTGAAGGGAGGGGTTGATCGTCCCACTGTATAAAAAAGGCGATAGGGAGAGGCAGGAAAATTATAGAGGTATTATACTAATGAATATGGCGTACGAAGGATACGCGATGGCGTTGCTGGATAGGCTGCGGAAGAATGGCAAGAGGGAAGGAATATTGCCGAAGACGCAGGCAGGCTTTAAGGAGGAAAGGAGCACTATCGACAATATTTATGTTTTGCAGCACGTGGTGGATAGAGAATTAGCGAAGAAGGGTTCGAAAGTGTACGCGTTTTTTGTGGAACTTAAAGTCGCGTTCCCTTCGGTGGTTAGGAGGATGTTGTGGGAGGCGATGGAGGAGAGGGGAGTGAAGAGCGTCCTGATCGTGAGGGTAAAGGAGGTATATGAAGAGATAAAAGATAGGGTGAGATTGAGAGAGATTTTGGATGAATAAGGAGTTGAGGCAAGGGTGTCCACTTAACTCAACACTTCTTGCGATTTTAATCGCGAATATGGAAAGTAAGCTAGCGGTCGGGGTGGTAGGAAGAGTTAGGGTATAGGAAAGATTAGGATATGGTCAATGGCTTATGCAGGTGACATAGTAATGCAAGCAAAGCGCGAGGAGGCCTTAAAGGAGACCATGGAGAGGCTGAGAAGATACCTGGGTAAGAACAAGTTAAACTTGAATGCGGAAAAGTCCAAGGTTATGGTGTTCAGGAAAGGAGGTAGAAGGGACGAGAGAGGTAAGTGGAAGTGGAAGGAAAAGGCGCTGCAAGAGGTGAAAGAGTTTGCAAACCTGGGATTCCGGTGTGGGGGCTAAAAAAAAGAAGTTCGTAGATGATTTTGGAAGGAGAATACAATTATTCGAGTCGCTAGTGATGAGTGTCTTATTTTATGGAATGGCGGTGTGGGGATGGAAGGCAAGCGCGAAGGTAAATAGAATACAGGAGAGGTATGTAAAGTCAGAAGGGAGACAGAAAGAACGAGTTTAGGGATTATAACGGGGAGTCGAGCGTGTAAATATGAGAAGAAATTTTTGAAATAGGGGGGCAGTAAACTGGTTAGGGAGTGTTGGTGGGAAAAGGATAACAGGAGTAGGGATGGGAAGTTTGAGGTTGGAAGGGAAAGGGATAGGGAAAGTTTTTTTTTTTAAATATATGGACTGCAGATAGATGATACGAGAAGGATGCACGAGGAAAGAAGAAAGTTATATGAGTATGGTTAAGAAGAACGAGATGGACAGAGAGAAAGCAACACGAAAGCAGAGAATAAGAGAGTTAAGGATTAATAGGAGCTATGCGTGGATGATGCAAAGGGAAAGAGCGCAATATTTGTGTGAGAAAGGAGATTTAAGGAATATGTAGATATGGTTAATAATAGATAGGTATTAGGTATTAGTCGTGAAGGCAGAGTTTGACAATGTGAGGCAAAGCGAGAAAGTAGGATGCATGCGAGGTGAGGCGAAGCGAGGAAGGAAGGACGATATGAGCAAGCGGTCTTAGCGATAAGGTGTGCATGGATGTAAGTTTTTAAGAGTTAGTTGGAAGAAAATGTTAGTTGGAAGGTAATGTTTATTGAGAAATCCAGGTAAAGATTAGTGTTGCTTTTTTTATGTGTGTATAGGACAGCAATGGATCAAAACCTTATAGGCTAGAGAGTAGCGATAAATCAACTTATGATTCAAAATCAATTCCTAATTAATAGGAAAGCGCAAAGAAAATTATAGAAAATAATAAACCTCAATAATTCGAGTAAAACAAATGAAACTCGAGACGGATTTACCCTTTTACCGCGGCCGGTTTATCTATTCGCACAGTTGCTCATCGTTCAATGATCGTGATGAAAGTTCTTCCCTTTTCATTCACGATCACGATTGACAAGTGCTTTAACTTTCTCATTTTCCGTACGTTTATAGCAGGATTAGCAGCACGATTGTTATTATTTTTCCCTCACGCAATTTTTTAAGGAAAATATAAAACTAATATTATTATATAATATTATTATATTATTATATATTATATTATATATATATTATATAAAACAATATAGAAAAGCACGAACAATATTTTTGATAATTATTGAAAATAATTCATATCCTAACTTCAGAATTCATACAATTAAAATATTTTTATACTATATATAAATAATAACATAAAATAAAGTTTTTTTAAATTCATTAAATGATTTTCGTTGAAAATAACCGATTTCCAATAAAAAACGATAAAATAACGTATTACTGTATAAATATTGTAAACATTCTAGAAAAAATTTGTTTACGATTATAAATTATCTTTTGAACCTATATTTTATGTTGAAAATAATCGATTTTCGGTGATAAATGTTAATATAATCCAAAAATTGTAAATCTTCTTTAATATCAACACCGATTTCCAGTGAGAATTGTGAATTTAATGATTCTGAATAATAATTTGAAAAAGCTTGTAATTTTTTAATTTTCAAATACGAATTCTCGACACAACAAAAAATCGTTCTAAATTGTAAATCTTCTTTAAAATTTAATTATTTTTGTTTAAAATAACTGGTTTTGGGTGTAAAACGCCTTCATTATCATAAGTTGTTAACAAGTTGTGAATCTTCTTTACAATATAATTTTTTTTATTAAAAATAAAAATTTTTGACGTAAAGCTCTAAAATATAATTTGAAATTGTTAAAAGATTCTAAATCTTGTACAAGTTATAATGATTTTGGGTTGAAAACACCAACGCAATCCGAAATTGTACAATAGAGCGTATGAAAAATACTCAATTTTAGTTTTCCCGTATCTCAAAATCGAGAAAAGTTATATATACGCCCTATTGTACAATTTTGTACATTTTATTAAATTAGACCAAATAAATCATTGGATTTGAATCTAACGATATTTCTTTAAAAACTTCAAAAAGACTTATTTCAGATGA
>JAAAKG020164422.1:0-28621 GCA_010014905.2 Druon quercuslanigerum
CCTTACTATTATCACCCTTCTCTACCAAACTCTGCTTTTCCGGCGGCGAACTGAACATTTTGGGATATTTCAGGTTTGACCCTAAATCTTCCTTCTCCTCACTTCCTTTCGTTGATCTCTTTCTGTGTACTAAACACTTCCTGCTCTAAATTCGATTTTTCCTCGATGTTATAATCTTTGCTATCCATGAATCCAATTTCAATTCAAACTTTCTCGCCTTCTATCCTTCCCTGCCTCTATCGTCTCGTTCTGGTACCTGCCTTGTCTTTTTTCGTTTCTACGCAGCTCTGCTACTACTGACTTGATAAACCCAGTCCTCCCACCCTGTCGCAAATCTCAAACCAACCTAACCTTAACTTTCACACAAATCTGTCTCAATCCTCCAAAATATCCTTGTCCCCTTTCCAATTTCTCACTCCCTCAAACTAACTCTTTCATAGTAATAATTAGCTTATTATCAATAAAAATATACATTAAGCGTAAAATAATAGTATCAATAAGTCAAACATTCACTGAATACTCAGAAATTTGAAGAAGTTTGCGAGAGTTTGTAAGAGTGAAAAAGACCAGTCAGCGACCAACGCTTAACAACTGTCAAGAGTTGCGAAGAGTTGAGAAGAATTTACATAATTTTTATATATTTTTCTGAAAATTGGTATAACGTATTTTCGAGTTTGATCATTTCGAATTTGATGGCAAAAATTACAAAGGAGAAGGGGGCTACTAGGGTTTCTGATTTCGAGTATAATATTATAATAGTAAAGATAACAACATCGGATCTAAAATGGCGGCTGTTATAAAAAAACTTTTTTTGAATTTCATGAAACATTATACAAGAAGGTTTACAATATCGCTGAATAGAAAATGTTGAGGGAATATTCTTGAAAATCTATTGTTTTGTGAATTTAGCTATTATGAATGCCCCTGTCAGGAGAAAACACGTTGCTGTCTTGTAAAAAATTTATCGTCAACTTGCCTTTTTTGTTTTTAACCACCTCAATTTATTTTTGCACATATAGAATTATTTGACTGCAAGATTAGATGAAGTAGGTCGCATAAGGACAATTTTAGCTGCTAAAGGATCCTTGTTTCGACTCATGAAAAATCATTTTAACCTTAAATAGAAGAGGAAATCCTATTTGCATTAAGAAACAACCTCTTGTCACAAGAGGATATTTTTGTGAGCCTCTGCATGCAGGTGAAGCAGGCGTAATGCGGCCGCTTCCATCCCAGTGACGTTAGCACATGCGCACTCGGCCGCTGGGCTAACAAGAAACTTTCCACCCCCTACATACAAAAAGTAGGCCCGCTACATGAAACTTAATGCCTGCTACATAAAAATTTACGCTCACTACACATACACTGCACCACGTAAGTGAGAATATGGATTGTATTTATCTTTAAAAAAATAAATCGCTTATCATCGCAGTCTCTCTTCTTCTAAGTACGCTATTGTTTCGTTTAACTCATAAATTAAAATTGTTTAGAACACCAACCATGCTTTATCTGTTTCACATGCCTATTTTTGAGGAGGAGTACAAAACTATAGTGTGTACTTTTATTAACACCGTCATATTGGATCCGCCATTGTCAATTTGGCTATTTTGATATTATACTCGGAATCATCGGCCCCATTCTGTCTATTGGACGGCACTCAGATTCCAGTTTTAAATGCTTGCAGAAGTTCTCTTTGTACCTGCGACCAGGCTGCTTAGTAGACCAGCCTAAATAGATTAAAAATTAAAAATGGTAAAATTTCGAAATTACCACTGCGAAAGTCAGAAACTCAGAATCTACGGGTTTCGATAAGTTCTGATATCTAACTTCTTTTAGATATTGAAAATTGGATTTAATATAATGTATCTCGTAAATGGAATGAGGTGCACCATTATAGAAAACATTTTTAAATTCAACTCGAGTATAAAATATTAGTGTTACATCCCAATGAATAGAAAATAAAAAGTTCAGTTAACAATTATTTTCTTCCAAGTAGCTCGGAGGTCCAAAATGACAATGCTTACTACGTTTAGAAGAATTGTTTATTTTGCAATATTTTACAATATTATTTTACAATATACGTAATTGCGTAATTGTAATCTCTGCTTGACTGTCGGTCCCGCACGGGTCGGACAACTAGATAGCATGTATTCTAAATACTCGGGATGTGTATAACACGTTCTGCAGCTATCATCGAGAATGACTTGGCTCATAATGTAGCGGCGGTATGTTAACGTGGGAATGACACTGTGTTCACATGCCAAAATAAACCCCTCTGTGCCGAACTTCAATCTGGGCGACTGAAGGAAAGCAAAAGTTAGCTCGCACGACATTGACTGATCCTCCACATTTCTGTGGAAGATGTTGTGCATCCTCTTATCGAGGAGCTGTGGAAGGTAATTTTTCTCCTGTGCTTTCTTAATCCAAGCTTCAGGAGTGAGTACTCGTGCTTCCTGCCGTAAGAAGAGGGTCTCTTACATTCACAACTCTCTGTGCTGTACCCAGAATAATTCTGTTGTGAAGACATTCAAAATTCAACATTCCGCGACCACATTGTCGACCGTAGATTTACAGTTGCGGTACAAAAGACTTAAGATGCTTGCGTTTGTTTATGTACATAACTTTTTGTGTCCCGATATCAAGGGAAATGACTTCGCTCTTTGTCAATGGAAACTCTTCAAATAAATAGAGTACTACTGGGGCGGCAAGCATATTCGCTGCAGATACTTTGTTACTCGCCGACAGTTCAGAAGACCAAATCTGCCGGATAAGACGTTTGTGTCTGCTTCGAGAAGTATCTTTTATAGATATCACATTCTGAATTCCGCTCTGTGGCACGCCCAGGTATGCATACGTCTCTACAGCGCAATGGTCTCGCATAGCGCTTCCATTGACGTGCACAGGGGCTTCGGGGGTGCCATTAAGTTTTCCTCGCTTCAAATAAACCTTGGCGCATTTTCTTCTAACCCAAATTTTATTTCTATTTTTATAGTCGTCCATGTAAAACACCTAAGTGACCTGGTGCTTTCGATTTGCAGGTTTGCCGCAAAAGTACCCCTGGGAATGGCGAAGAGCTAGAGATAGTGGCAATAATGTGAGGCAAAAGAGGAGTGGGCTCATGATGTCGCCCTACAAGACACACGAGTTTTTCCAGATGAGATAGTATATCCGTTTTTCTAAAGCAGAATTAATCTCTCTATGGTAGGTCGATTCGAAAGCTTTCCGGTAATCACTCCAGGCTATCGATAGGTTACGCTGGTAGAATGCTGTATGTTTAAAGGCGCATCTATCGAGAAGCAGGTTCTCCCGACGTCCTGCTTATTAGTCTGAAATATTATTATTTCTCGGGAAGAAGTTGTTTTTATAAGACGTAAAAAGAGAAAATGATGTTTATTCGGCAATTGAAAAATATAACTATCATTTAGCATAGTTGTGAAGATCGTATACGGTATGTCCAGACAATTAATTTGCCTGTAATTTTTCGGATCAGCTAACGTACCTATTTGCAGCAAGAGTACTGTGTGCCCTTCCACCAAGCACTCCCGAATTGGCTCTTCCGACTTTAATTTGTAGATGAAAATATAGGCCAGATACTGATGGGTTGAAGGAAACTTCTTACACCAGAAGGTGTTAATACCATCTAGTCCCGGAGCGGAATCAGAAAAAACCTTTTCGTTTTCACTGACCATTTCATCCAGATCTCGAGGCTTAAGAGAACTTGAGCATCGTTTGTCCTCTAGCAGATTCCTGCCCACGGTTGGTCTCAGTGTCGTCTCTCTTTCTCTGCAGCCAGCTTGTTCTGGCTGTAGTTGAGTAGGAACTCCACTTACATACACCATTTTCGGGAGTACTTCGGAATGGTTTCGCAGACGTTGATGCGAAAAGTGCGATATCTCTGGGTGTTTCTCACACCACAGAGCATGCAGTCGTGCTTTGTAATTCTCTCGATCAAGGACTAAAAACGCTCTCCCAGCTCTAGAGTGGTCGGCCTTATTGGCCGACCAATTGTCCGGAGCCCTGCGCGTTCTATTGCTTTGAACCACACTTACTACAACTGTGTTTGTTGTTATCACTGCTACTCCCGCGAGAAGCTAGGGAAAGGGGTTCATCCATCCTTGCAGTGGCCCGCATGCTTGGATAAGGCTGCGTAGTCTGTGAGGTCGACCGTTATCCCAGAGTCACCGTTCAAGACGCCTCACTCAGGTGCCATTCAGATTTCGACACAGATTTCACACCTCCGATTGGGGGTTCATTCCTTCGGGATCACCCCTGGACAATTGTTCATTGACAAAGCCACCGATCGCGTCCTCGGGTTGAAGATAAAGGGCCCCTGTACCAAGTGATTCTGCTAAATATGGTTACAAAAAATTGATAGGCAGTCGCGGACATTTGTCCAGGGGTGGTCCCAAAGGAACTAACCCTCACGCGAAGGTGTTAAAACCGAGCAGAAAGCTGACTGGCATCTGGGTGAGGTGTATAGAACGGTGACTCTGAGATACCGGGCCACCGTTAATAGTACGCACCCTTATTCTGGTATGCGGGGCTCTATACGGATAAACGAAGCCTTTTCCCTAGCTTCTCGTGGGAACAACAATGATAACACTAAACATAGTTGTATTAAGTGTGGTTCAAAACAATAGAACTGGCAGGGCTCCCGACAATGGGTCGGCCAACAATGCCGACCACCCTAGAGCTGGGGTAGCCAATGAAGATGGAGTCAATGTAATAGATCGGTGGAATCTTGGGGCTTTTAGGTAGACGGGGCGACAAAATTACGACTTGCTGAAGTAAGCTATGTATGGGCAGCCCCCTACTCTACCTGAGCTAGAACAAACCGGTAGCAGAGAAAGAGAGGTGATAAGACCAAACGTTGACAGGCATTCGATAGAGGACGACCGATGCCTTATGAACTGGAGAAACATCAACACCCAGGTTTCTCCCTAACCTAAAGATTAGGCTGAAATGAATGAAGAACTTCGTGCACAATTTTCGGAAGAATCTGACCTCTGGACTATTAATTGTTGTGTGTATAATGCAAAGAGAGCTTTGGCTGATGCGAACCGTAAAACAAAACCAACAGTTGATCATAAAACTAAAAGACGAATGCATCAACTGGTCATAAATATAGGCTGGACAAGACAGTACGCCTCCCGCATTCAGTGTGTGATTGACTATATAACATCTGGCCGGAATTTTACCGCCAAGGTTTGAAAGCTCGCGCGCGAACTCCGGATCCGTTATCACACACTTAACAAGTCAAAGCTGCTGACCATCAGAAAGCATATTGTTGATACAATATGGATACGATCGGAGGGAAAACCGACAGTTTTTCTCTGACCCATTTCGACTCTTCTAAGACCCTCCAGTTGATGTCGACCACCCGCCTAAACCAGAGGAGGTCGAAGTCTGTTGGAGAGAAGCCTAAGAAGTGCAACATGCACTTGACGAAGACTAAAAGAACATTAATAGCTTCAAGGAGCTGTGTAATTATCTCAGAACAGCACCTTAGGGAAAATGTCGAACCATCACTACCGAGGAGCTGAAAAAAGTATTAGGAGATATGAAAAACTATTCCGCTCAGGACCAGATGGTATCAAGACCATCTGGTGGAAGAAGTTTCCTTCAACCCACCACCATCTGGCCCGTATTTTTAACTTATATTTGAAGTCGAAAGATCCAATTCCGGAGTGATTAGTGAAAGAGCGCACATTACTCCTTCAGAAAATGAGCAACTTATCCGACCTAAAGAATCACAGGCTATTCAGTTTTCTGAACACACTGTATAAGATTTTTAGAACTATCATAATGATAGGATTCTTCGTGCAATCGGACCTGTGTGGCAAGAAATGTAAGAACAGCGCGGCTCAAAGAAAGGCGTAGCAGGATGTCGGGAGAACCTGCTTATCGATAGATGTGTCTGCAAAGATGCAGCATCCTATCAGCGTGACCTCTCGGTGGTCTGAATTCATTACCAGAAAGCTTTCGATTCGACTTCCTACAAACTTATCATCTGTCTTTTGGAAAACTTTGGATAACAAGATTTACTATTTCATCTCGAAAAAGTCGTGTGACAACTACCAAGGTCAGTTTTCAAGAAGGTGTCTTTCAGGGCGACTCCATGAGCCCACTCCTCTTTTGGCTCCCATTATTTCCATGATCTTTAGCACTTCTCCATTTCCAGGTGTACCTTTGCGGCAAACCTGAAAATCGAAAGCACAAGGTCACCCATTTTTTTACATGGATGATTTGAAGATATATGCTTAAAATAAAGAGCGAATGCACGTAGCTCTAGGAATTGTCGAATGATACACTAAGGGAATAGGAATGGGATTTGGTTTATACAAATGTGACAAGGTTTATTTGAAGCGAGAAACTGTAGGCGAGGAACTAAGTATCTGCAGCGAACATGCTCGCCGTCCCGGTAGTACTCTATTCATTTGGAGTGGTTCCCCGAATCTGCATCTGACGCCGTCAAGGTGGTCGCGGAATATTGAATCTGGAATGTCTTTGCAACAGGATTATTCTGGGTACAGCACATAGAGTCGCCAATGGAAGAGATCCTTTTCCTAAAATTGTCAGGAAGCATGAAGAAGAGGGCAAAGGTGCGTTTTTATAAAAAGTAACGGAGGAGGCTGCTCAAACTGTCGCATTTAACTTCAGTATCAGGAGTGAGCAGAATGCAACAAATCTTATGTATCCCGAGTACTCACTCCTGAGAGTCCGGATTCAGCAAGCACAGAAGAAAAACTTCCGGGCACAGCTCCACGATAAGAGGATGCACAGCATCTTCCACAGAAATGTGGAGGATCAGTCAATGTCGTGTGAGCTAACTTTTGATTTCCATAAATCATGCGGATTGAAGTGAGGTACGGAGTGTTTCATTTTGGCATGTCAAGTTGGTGTCATTTCCACCTTAACACACCGTCGCCACATTTTGAGCCAAGACATTCCCGATGGTACCTGCAGGACGTGCCATGCACGTGGCGGGCATCTAGGACACATACTATCTAATTGTCCAACTAATGCAGGAACGACCTACGTCCAAAGGCACAATGCGGCACTAAAAGTGCTTTATTATTATCTCCGCGAAACGCTCCTAGGGAACTAGAGTCAATTGTCGAGAATGAAAAGCGTTACACATACTGGAACTTTATATTCTCGGCAATTGTTTCTGTTGCACATTCGAAGTCTGACATAGTTCTTCTTGACTTCGAAAAACAAACCATGTTCATTATCGAATTTTCGGCACTTATGATTGGCGATATGGGAGGTGCCAAGCTTTGACTGGTTAATAGCCTTAAAAGCATCCTTGCGTGTGAACAATATGCTAAAAAAACTTGCGGGGAAAATGCAGAAGGCGGTCGTCCTTGGGTCGCTTCGTGTCCTCAGAGTGCACGAGACTTTTACTGGATCGTCTCACAGTGGTTCAAAATCCCAAATGTCCGGTCGGAACCCCTATAAATGTAATAATCATGATAAAATGTGCATACATGTATGTTTTTGGGGTAGCTGAATTCAAAACTGATATTTGTTTTTTAAAATTCAAAATAGCGGACAAAAAGTGCCGGACGACTTGCATAAAAAAATAGAGTTTTTAATGAAAATCAACGTTTATGTACGTTTTCGGGGTCGCTGGATTCAACAATTATATTTGTTTTTTAAAATTCAAAATGGCGAGCACAAAATGGCGGCATAATTTTGTAAACAGCTTACGTTTCAAGGTTAACTTGAGAATAAGGGAAATAACACGTAAGAGCAGTTGAAAATACGTTAAAGTCAAATCATGGTTTATTTATTAACATATAAAATCTCTTCATTGTCACTGTCGTGCTCGCTTTCGTATCGTCGTTGTTATCGTTAACATATGCATCACTTTTTTTGTAACTTGAGAGAGCTAACATTTGGGGAGTTAAGCTCTTCCCTTTTTTCGGTTTCAACTTCTGGAAACTCAAAATATAATGATCTGAAGAAATGAGGAGCATGTAAAACATGTCCTCCATCGAAATTGTTCTTGAACATTTTCGCGCATGGTTTAGTCTGTAATTCCGAACGTCTTTATTTCGAGCTTCTTGAGCTTCTTCCGAGTATTGTTCAATGGGCAAAATGGCGTAATGGATAATTTTGGCACCATAAATTAGAACCCTGTGAACGGTTTTCGGCACATAATACCACGGATATTAGGTGACAAACAAACGCGCACTAGTTAGACAATATTCGTCGAATAATTCAATATTGACGTTGAATCCGCTTGACAAAACTAGTAAAATCACGTAAAATCTTTCAAATAATTCCGGGTTAAGTCCAAGAATGCAAGCGGATACTTTTCAATTCTCGAAAAAAGCCGCGCAGTGTTACTATCATTAGAATTACCCGCTCCCTGCCTTGGGCGATCGACTAACAAATCCAATTCATCTGTTAACCGTTTTTTAATGAGTGCTTTACGCGATTTTAAAGCTTCTTTAGTTTCTTCACCACTAGAATGCCATTTCTGAGAATATTTTTTGTAACCCACATGCAAACGACACTCAATTAAGCGTATCCAACAATGCAATGTTAACATGCCGAATTGTAATTTGGAGTCGTCAAAGTTGATTTCTTCCATCGCGTCAATGTTGTTATATTATTTTGAAGTTGCATTACACAAATAGCAGCGCATTGTAGATGACGTATCTGTAACAGCATTACAAACCTTGCCATAAATAATTGTACACACTAATTTGTATGTAACTTCCACAAGCTTGCCATCAATGACTGAAGTGAATTTCTCAAGGGATGCGATTTGCTCATGAATTGAGCGCTTTTGTTCACGACTTGATTCTTCATCTTCGCGTAAAAATTGTAAATGTATCGGTCTGAAAAAGCGAGGGGAAGATGCCCGTCGAAACCCCATTTAACAATTAAATTTAATTTAACGGAAGTATCAGAACGTAATTTTTTTATAAGATCGTTTTGTGCATGCAACATTCTTGCACAAGTGTGATTCAAAAGGGACTGCAATTTAACCTCAGCGCGCGTTTTATCAATACTTATATTGTCTGGATAGCAAGATTTTTTCGCATCTAAAACCTTATAATACGTGGGTTAAATAGGACTGTTGTGGGACATGTTATTTTTGCGAATCTTGTCATACTGGTTCTTTATTAATTTCTTTTCGATAATGAGGGACAACACTTCATCCGGAGACATTTGAGTCGGCATTTTCTTAGAATTTTTCATTGCTGCCCTATACTTATCAGCACGTGTTGGTGTTTCTATTGAGTCTTGCAGCACTTGGGATACTGCAGTAGCTCCATCTGAACGAACACCAACTTTTGTGGCAAGTGAAATTTTCTCGATAGAATAATTGTCTCGTGAATGGCTAATCCTGCGTCGTTTGATACCATCGTTCACATCGGAAAAAGGCTTTGAAGGTCTACCACCACTATTCCTTTTGTCTGCAGAGCCCGAAGAAGAAGTGCCTGGGAGTGGTTCATTTTCGGTGGATACAATCTTTTAATTTTTGCAAAATTCTTTTTAAAGGTCCTACAGATTGTAGTGCTATTTTGTATGAGCTAGCAGACTTATTGAACAAGTTGTCAATCAAAATTTTCGCCTTGTCTTCAAAATCAGCATCAAAATGATGTTTAAGGGACTCAAATATTTACCTTCGAGTCCAAGAAACTTCCATTTTGCTCTGTATTGAAATAAAATAATTATATTATTAATTTAAAATAAATTCTTCCAATTTTTTATTATTTACGTGAAAAATTTGAATATCCATACAAATATCATAATTGCGCATCCAATTTCCCATCCTGCAAAATGTTCATTACATTTAAAACATTAATTTTTATTTCAAATACAAGTTAATGAATAATTTCTTAATCATTTCCGTTAATGATTATAACTCAATCAACACTTACGTTTATATATTGATTAAAGTATTGTTAGAAAAATAAGTTTCTTTGTCTCTATATATTTAAAGAAAGTTGATGTGATTACCCTGTAAAAATAAGAAACGATTTGTTCAAAACATTCTACGACAGGCTTAAAAGATAATACCTAATACCCCGTATCGCCCGTGTGTCGAGCCCCTCACTATGCGCCGCGCCGGGCACAGGAAACGGTGCATCGCTCACCTCAAACAAATCGTTCCCAAAAGATGACGGGCAGGCCAGGGCAGAAAATTTCAACGCCTTTTTATTAGGGACACTTTCCCGCGTACGACGCGGTAAGAATCTAAGCGGTTCTCTGTGGTTCTGATAACTAATCCTCTATTAAATGTCGAAATTTTTACCGCCCCAAATAGACAAAGGAGCGCGAGCATTCCGAAATCTCTTACAGACGCATGATTTATTATTTTCACTTCAAAGTAGTACATAAATATTCTACATACCTTTACGATTAAAATCCATGGGGTCCGGATACACTTGTTAACTTGCAACTGCCTTTTTTCGATGCTTATATTTCACTCGAACGCGGGAGACTATTCAGGTGCGTCACGAGTGTTCGGCGCGGAACTTTCGACTTTAAGCGACTACCTGCTCGAAAGTAAAGAATGTCAATATCTGCTCTTTTGAATTTTTCGCCAGAAACGCACCCTATACACGTACAGTGAATATCAACTCGATCGGTAACTGCCGATTTTCGAGGTTTTGACCGCAAATTTGGGATTTTGAACCACTGTGCGTCGTATTTATTCCCTCACAGACTGTAACCACGTATCTCACGGTCGTGAGACGTGGTTATGACTGAAATTTTACGGTGATATATATATATATATATATATATATATATATATTCACGCGTTCCTTGTAACGTTCGAAACCCAATGGATGAGTTCCATCAATTTCAAGGGCATTATTTTTGCCTTTCTCTATTTTTTTCTTACACTTAGAATTGAAACATGATCAATATATTTAGTGAAGATTAGTCCTGTAATTACCTACTCAGTATTTTATTTCGAGAATGTAAGGTGCTGCTTCATAGTTTAAATTCCAAGGGGGCTCGTAATATTAATATATTATTTATAATTAAAAAATACATATATTGAGAAAATTCTGATATTCTTGATGTTCTCATTGAGATCTCCACAAAGGCGGCATCTAGCAACCCTTGCCACCATACTCAGGGTGTGTTCTTAGTAATTCTGCGTCTTGAATACCCTGTCCGAATTGAAAATGACTAATTCTTCCACGCTCAGAAAGAGTTCTCGCATCAGAGGTTTGAAGCATCACTATCCACGCAAGGGAGATCTAATGTTTTTTATATTCTTGACTCAATCGACAGGACGGATATTTTAGGATTTAATATAGTTTAATATATAGAGTCAATTTAATTACGTTGTAATCCGTGTCCTCTTGTGGCCGGAGTAAAGAAAATTTGGCATTCGGCCATGGAACAGTACAGCAAGGTTGTAATATAAACTGTCTGAAGACATGGTTCTGTGTCGATACTATATAATGCAATATATTGCATCTGGCTTCGCTTGTTATAATATGTGTATTAGATAGAGAAAAGGAGAGAGAAACACTATATGTATTTGATGATTACGGTGACGTACATTATGTTCTGTTTTTTATAAAAATAATTGTTTTTAAAATTTTTATTTATATTGTGTATTAATAAGGTGGCAGCTGCTAAGTAATGATGTAGTTTTAGTTAGTTGTACTAATAAGGCTATTATATATAGCGCTTATGCAGTCGATGTCAGTTTTGAAGTTGGCATTGTTCTCATTTTTTATTATGCAGAAAATTTCCGTAAATAATCTCTTTGAAGAATTTCTTTCTTTAGCTAATACAGTAACATTTTGAAAATTAAATTGGTGTTGATATATGGCAGAATGCTTATCTAAGGCAGTTTTATTTTTACTGTTCTCACATAATCTTTTGTGTTCTTTTATTCTTAGCTGTAGATACCTTTTTTTCACCCATATAAAAATTATTACAGTCAAGGTTTGAACATGATTTTAATGTGATGTTTGTTATAAAGTTTTTTAAATTTTCTCGTAATTTGTGTGTTGGAATACCATGAATCTATTTAAATGTAGTTCACGGTTATCTATATAAACGGAAGTATTGTAATTTTCAATACGTTTTTGACAATTTGTAGCTTTTTTTGGGTAGAGGAAGGATATAAGAGTTTCAAAGCTCTATCTACTAGGCTGTGAACTATGCTGATTTTATGTGGTGGATAGGTGATGGAGTTGAAATTTGCATATCTACGTCCAAAAGAGTAATTCTTTTATTATATTCATGTTCAATAGTGAATATGAATCTATTTTGATAATTATTGAATAATTTCTTAAAGGATAAGATTTTTTCTTTATGTAGGCAAGGAAGTTATCATCTACATAACGACAATGACGCGATCAGGTACTTTAAAAAAAAATTCTAATGGTAGTTTTATATGTAATTTTATTTGATTTTATCTCTTTTTTAAAGCATCTATTACAACTTCATGTGGAATATTTGTAGAAAGAGCTTTAACATGGAAATGTGAGTTTAGTGTATTTATCTTTCAAAGACCAGGTGTCTTTGGCGTAATAACGTGTGTTCCCTAAAGTTAATTTTATGGGTTGTGCAATGTATTTAAGGGTATAATAAAGTGGAGAACCAACAAAAAATATGACGGGTCTTAGTGGTCAATCAGGCTTATGTATCTTAGTAAGACCAGAGAATTTAGGGGGATTCCTTTAGTGCTTTTTAGAATTCTACATGCGTTTGTATTAATAAAATTAAGAAACCAGATTTCATCTATAATTTGAATCAGTTTATTTTGAATACTAGCTGTTGGAACATTTTTGATTAATTACAAACAAATATTACAACAAATATACTTTGATGTTTGGAAATTCATATTTTTTCTTTTCATCTATCAGGTGTATTTTTTCCTCAGTATTGCATAGTGTTTCTTGAACAAGTGAATTTTGATTGCCAAAAATTAGCTTATAGAGTTAACAATAAATATTTTTTTCTAATTTAGAAAGTCTGTTTGATTGTGATTAAAAAAAAAAATTATTTCATTAGAGAAATTTGATTCGATAATATTATCAATTAAATTTCTGCTTCTATGAAATACATTTCTGGTATGTGTTATGTTTTTAAATGTATCGTTACTGCAAAGATTTAAGATCCTAATATGACAACTAAGAATTACTTTATTACTTTCTTTACTATATATATACAGCCATTTTTCTGTATTTATACCAGTATTTATGTATTCATTTCTATATGGAAAGGTACAATTTTATACTAAACATAGTAAAGAACGTAATAAAGTAATTATTAAATGTCATATAAAGATCTTTAATTTTTGCATTAAAATTTAATTTAATTGAAAAAAGTACAGAATAAAATTTTTCTGATGAAATTAAAATCTTTTTTCAATCATAATCAAACAGAATTTATAAATTAGGCAAAATATTTATTGTTAACTCTATTAAGAAATTTGATCGTCTTAAAACTAGACACTCTAGATAAATAAATGTTCATACTAAAGCATCCTGGATTATTAATAGAACAAAAATTAATATACCCACTAATATTAAATATTTTCTTCATTTAGTCAAAAATTTCTGTCTATCCATTGGCAATAAAAATTCAATTGTTAATGAAAAACTATGCAATACTGAAGAAAAAATGCATCTGATAGATGAAAACAACAAAGAAGAATTCAGAGCTGAAGAAGCCTTTAATCTACTACTGTTTTTTAGAAACGATAATAAACATAATAACGTCGTATCACAACTCACTGAACTTGCCATGGATACAAAGGAACTTTGTCCAAACATCAAACTATGTTTGTTACCACTGCTGATAAGAGCAACGTTAATGTTCTCAATGATCAAACATATTATTTTTTTTTGTGGGTTGAGACTTGAAGCTTGGGTGATCTTGTTGCGTCCCCTTATAAGCTTTAAGCGTAATCCAATAGCCCTCTCCATAAGGAAAGGACCGCTGCCACGCTTTTGGCTGATATTTTAGACTCATTGATGCAGCGTCTGCCTGTGAGTATTACATGTTTCCCCGCAATCGCAGGACCGTGACAAAGGATATGAGTATACCTCTCATTATCCTCTCCTCACAGATAACAGAAGGGACTTTCTTCAAGCCCTATCTTATGTCTGTGGTACCGGAGGTTTCCGTGTGCTATAAACATTTCTGTTAGGTCTTTGATTTCGTTTCTCCCGTGCTTGAGTAATTCCTTCGCTCAGTTAGAGTTTAGCTTTGAGCCCAAGAGTGTTTAGACTGTCTGCAGCCAGAGACCAAAACCCACTCATTTTGATGTTCCTCGGTGAGCCAACTGTTAATATCTTCAATAACTAGCCTACTGGAAATACCGACAATTGGCTCAGGTCCAGTAAACATTTTTTTTACTGCTAATTCAGAGCCATGATAGCAGCCCTGCTGTCTGAGCAGATACGAATGTTTCTTTTATTGCCATACTCCTTTGCCTTGTAGGTTGCGCAGGAGCATGGCCATAATCTCAGATTGTAGAACTGTGGCGTAGGACCCCATCGCAATTGTGAAGCCCATTCCATTCCTTCTACGATATACAGCAGCTCCTGCGTTATTCCTGTTCGATGCTTATACGATACGATACTTCTTGCCGAATAGGTAGCGACAAGTCGATATTTTGTCCCTTAGCCTGCTCAGTGTCGGCCTCTTAGAATCAGCTTCCTGATCCTTTCCACTCGAGCCTTCCCAGTAGAAAGTTTGAGTCTGCTCCACCAGAACACCTCTGCATATGTAAGCCTGGGTCGCAGAATCGCTGTGTAGATCCACATGAGCGTCTCCAGTTTTAGGCTTCATCTTTTGCCTGTATCTCTTCTACAAATCGAAAGAGTCGCTACTAGTTCCTTGCACTTGTTTTCCAGGAGCTCATTCCATAACAGGTTCTTCTCCAGGATAAAGCCCCGATTTTGAGCTCGTCCTTTGATTTCCATTTGTTGTCCTGCCACTTTTAATGTACTCGTGGGGACCCACTAATACCTTCTGATGAATACAACTGCGACCCTCTTACACGAATTGACTGATAGTTCTGTCTTCTTACACAAAGAATCTACTGTCTTTAGCGCTTGCTGAAGTACTACGAAGAATGCATCCAGATGCTGGCCGCACACGATAACCAGTTTATCGTCCGCAATGCCTATAACGTGTGGGCCTTAACTCGTGAGCAAATTAAGCAGTTTATCCGACACCAAGCACCACCACAGGGATGATAAAATACCTCCGTGTAGACATCCCGGGTCAAAGGTTCGAGCTAAAATTGTATAACGCTTAGTCATAGTTTGATTCCTGTTAGGCAAACATGTGGCAGGTCCATTATACGACTGCAATAGGCACACCGTGTTTGATTATGGCAGCCCTGATCACCTCTCCAGAGATGTAGTTAAAGGCTCCTTCAATGTCCATAAAAGTTTCAATCGCGAGGCCTTGCTGATTAAGTTGTCCTTCGATTAGGTTAACTGCTGTGCTTAGGGCTGTCTCAGTCGACTGACCAGCCTTATAGGTGTGTTGTTGCTTGTGAAGTGGCCTACTTGACAAACCTATCGCGGATATATCTGTCCACGAGTCTTGGGGTAAGGTGTATGGCGACACGGGAGAAGAAACTTCGCACTGTAGCAAATCTATCTCTTTGTCTCGCATGTGATTTCGCAGGGTTATCTTTGTCCCGAATTTCAATTTACTTTTCTCGGCTTTCCTATTCTTTTTCTTTTCGTATGCGTATGATGTACCGGTAACAACTAACACTCTGATTTTGTGATGATTAAATCCACCATAGGGTGAAATTTTGTTTCGTCCAAGTCATTGGTGTCTCTTCCGAGTAATTCTGGCGTTCTCTGGCTTTGTCTGCTATTTTCCGCCTTTAATACCGGCCTGTTTTCCCGCAATTGTAGCATGTAATATGTTCTCGCAATCTCTAATTAAAATTTTGGTTTCCTATATTTGGATCCATAAAATCCTGTCGACTTAGATTCACTTCACCATTCTTATTCTCCATAATATTTTCTTGATTTGAATTTTTCGTATTTTTATTCTGTCCTTTATTATCGTTCTTATTCTCTGCCTTGTTATTATCTTCTTTTGCGTTATATAAATGGTAAATAAATGGACGTTAAATATGGTATTTGCGGATTTTTTTATTTTGTGATGCCTGTGTTCGGTTTCCCATTCGCGACATAACGTTTGTTATTCCGCAAAATTTAAGAATGCATTTCTCGCAATATGCATTGTACTTAATTCGTAAAAACTCGTATGATTGTCTTAATTGCCATTCTAAGTTTGGCGTTGGTATTAACTTTTCGAATAACTGTTTTATTTCTGTTATAAACGTGTGTATGCCCTGCCCTTCCTTTTGATTGCACAATTTTATTTTATTTTGTTATTTTTTGTATATCTTTCGCTTAAGCGTGCTTCTTTGAAGTCTCCTACAGATCGATTTAAATGTTGCCAATTATCTCTATTCACTTCAAACCAACTTAAAGCGTCTTCTTCAAAAACTAAATCTAAATTTTCTTATATATCTGTTTGACTAATTTTATATCCCCTTTTAAAACGTAATACGGTATTTAAGAAATATGTAGGACTATTTTCTGTATTAATTTTAAATTTAATGGGCCAATTTGACATTATTCTCTTCTATTTCTGCATCGGTGCCTCTAATTCTATCCATTCTACTTTCTCTTTTATTTTCGACTTGAGGCTTCGGTAACGACCGCTGTACCTATTGCTTGTTATTCTTTTCCTTGTCCTTGCCAACGCGAGTCTTTGCTCGCTCAATTATAAATCTGTTTCTTAGAAATGAACCGTATTATGTATATTTTGTGACTTATTACTTTGATTGAATACATTTTGCGTAGTATATAAACTTTTATTCATTTTATCATTTAAATTTTTTATTTCTTTTGAAAGTTCTTTTATTTTTATTTTATCGCTCTTATCTTCAAAATTAATTAACTCCTGTGCATTATTCAAAAATCCATTATTACTTTCTAAAAAGGAATCGATTTCAAAAGTGTGTTTATTTATTTTCGCGTTTTCTTTATCCCTTCTATCTATTCTTTCTTTTTCTTTTCTAAGGGTTTCTTCTCGCCCTAACCGCCTCGATTCCAATCGCTCTCTGCCTCTTTCTAACCTTTCGAGTTCTTCTCTTTTGTTTTCAATTTCTCTATCTATTCTACTTGTTTCTAATTTATTATTTGCTACATTTGTAATATTTTCATCTTCTATTCTCCAATCACCTTACGTATTATGGGTATTGGGAGCAAGTATGCCAATTTCATGTATATTTCGGGTACCGTTTTGTCTGTTTAAGCCTGGGGTACTTTCTGTTTGTGTTTGTGTTTATATTGTTGTTCTTGGGATTGCACCTTTCGTATGATTCGGATGTACCGATCCCCATTCTAATGAATGAACTACACTATTTTCCCTGACATTTTCTACTGGATTCGCCAATTTCGGGATAATTTTTATTTTTCCAGGTATCAAATGCATTCGATTTTTGCTACTTTTTTCTACTTCGAAGGACTGGCTCAAGAGTTCGTATGGCTGTTCAAAACCCGGCACGTTCACTAATGTGAACGTCTCGGGTTTTACTACTTTGGGGTTGCGCGTGGCCTTACTACGTATCGGAAGTATTCACTGAGGGCGGAAAAGATTGGGTTTGCTTGGATTGCGTCACTCAACTTCTAAATTCGCGTGCCAACTTCCATGACAGATGCCACTTTCTTTTTCTGCCTTTCCTTCTTTTCCTGCAAAATTTCTCTAGTTTTTTGCTACCATTAAATCTTATTCTTGCGCGTTTGTTTTTCTATATTCCTTTTTGTTTTTTTTCTACCTACAAAATTGTTATTCTTGGTTTAGTTTTTGTCTTTCAAGCATCTTACTTATCCAATCCTGCTACAAGGAGTGCAGATAAGTCATTTATTTTTCAGAGTAATCTAGTTTTTATTAAAGGTGGCAGAGCTTGCGAACACGCGAAATATACCAACTATTTTAAAGGACATTTATCACAGTCTACCCACACTTTTTCGGTCTACTTTACATTCTTTTCTTATTAAAAATTCATCAATCATTTCACTTCTTCTCGACTTAGGATTTTAAGCGATTGTGGGTTTTTCACGGAGGGCCCTAAATTTTCGAGGGGATCTCACAAATTTAGAGATAGGAAGGATTTGGAGCGTCGAGAAGCGGGTGAAGGCAATTACTTACGGCAATACAAATAAAAAATGTTTTATTAACCAAACTCTCAACGAACAAGGCTGAGCCGGGCGGCGAAGCCAAAATCGGGTGAGTACGCTGTAAATTGGGCGCCGGGTGACGAAGCCAAGGCGCCTGGATAGAGCTGATAATTTTCTTTGTAGATAAAGTCGTCGGGTAACTTTAGGGATGGCGTGGCGTCACTGTGGTTTCGAGTGCACACACTGGGTGGTGGAAAAAGAATAACTAGGTACCAGGGATGTAATAGTGTGGCGAGCACAAGACCGGCGTCTCGGGAATGAGGTTTTGAGTATTAGGACCAGGAAGTGGTATTCTCCCCACTTCTAGTTCTAGGCCTTCTAAAAAGCACAAATCGAGATCCCAATTCTATGATCTTCCCAAGATACATAAGCCTGATAATCCACTAAGACTTGTCACATCTTTTGTTGGTTCTCCACTATATTATACTTCCAAGTATATTGCGCAACCCATAAATTTCAGATGGTTATGAATCGCGAATTTTTTTAAAAATTGTGTATTTATTCATGAATATCCATTTTGCTTTCTTTAAAGTTACGTCAAAAAGTCAAAAAGTATGTCAAATTTTCTTAACTCCTTCCGCAGGAGTATATGGATAACAAGGTAATTAAATTGACTCTATATATTAAACTAAATTAAATCCTCAAATGTCCATCCTGCGGATTGAGTCAATAATATTCCAGCAAATAATAACCTTTATCGATTTGAAATGAGTTTCGCCGTATAATTATACCAATAGAGGTAAATAACTATTTAACAATACACAACTAACACTGTAGATCCAAAAACTTTTTCCACATTACAAAATTATTTTAACCATATTTTGGTCAAATCTACGAAACAGTTTATTAGTCACTTTATTTTTATCCATAACTTTTGTAAACCTAACACACAATCTCTTCAAGAGCTCTATATAGTCTTAAGCATTTGAATAACTGATGAGGATCATCAATGAATGGTCGAAACGTCGTATCTAACCATACCATGAGACCTCATGGAAGAGTTTTTTAAATAGAATATCAAGATCAGTAATCAACACTGATTTCTCTGCATCATTTATATCCATAACAGCTGTGCTTTCATGGTGCGTTCGGTCCTCAGACATTCTTACACGGATAAGTCTATTTAATCTCTCGAGTTCCGGCATGGATTATGAGACGAGAACAGAGGAGAGAGCGAGGAGAGAAATTACATGAGAGCTAAATTCCCTTGTGATGTTCTTCACACTAAGGACCCAACAAAGAAGTCTCATATACCTTTTTAATCGCACACTAGAACGGAACCCTTTCTTACAATATGCGAAGGTTCCTATATACCACAATACTTATCTACTATTTACAATATTTACAATTTTCTTACACCTACTTCCTATTCTTTTTACAATCTTTCCTTCTCCAATCCTCTGCCTCCTTCCTTCTCTTCTGCTCCATCTTACCCAACACGCTGTTTACCCACGTTACTGCGCTTTTGCCTCCGCCCTGTCATGGAACAATACCTTCATGCTTGTCCCACTTCTTTTCACCTCTTCAGACTCCTCAAACCAGTGCATTACTTTTACATCCCTCTTCCCGCACAATTCACACATTGTATTCTTTCTACAAAGCCAGAACCTATTATAATCTTCCATGCATCCGCAACTCATTCTCGCTATAAGTTCCTATAAGTTCCTGACTTCCTTGCTATTCTTTCTCACACAAATATTGCGCTCTTTCCCTTGGCATAATATACACATAGTTCCCGTTAAACATTGACTTTCTTATTCTCTCCTTTCCTGCTTCTTTCCCTCTCTCTCCATGCCACTTCTCTTAACCGCCTTATACATCCTTCTTCTTCCCTCGTGCATCCTTGTCACTTCAACCATCTGAAATCTATGTCTATTACAGGTTTAAGTGTTATGTCGGTGAGATGTGTGTTGCGTGAGCGCAAAGAAAGCGGTAAGAGCTGATGTCGGAGATACCGGAAACGAATATAAGAAAGCGGGTGCGCTGGTGAGCTTAGGCTGGTTCCTGGAATCTTAGCATAAGAAAACGGTGAGCGCGATCCGACGAGAGCAGCAAGCGGTTGTTCAAGTACGGTCGGGTCGGTCTGGGTTGTCGGGTCAGGGTTCAGGGTGCATGGGATGGTTCCTTACCAGCCCGGAGCCTCGTTTACTACACCCGTCTCTCTCGGGATACGGGTACGGTTCTGTACAGACAGAGAGGTTAGGGGTGGGGGGGGAGACGAACCGGTGGCTGTACGGTGTGCGTAAAGCAGGCGAACGGTCGTCGGCACGCTTGTTGGTCTCGAATGTATGCGTGACGGACGGTTTTTCCGGTTGGTCAGGTCTGTCAAGTCGGTGTCGGGAACAACGATCAAGTCGGCTACAGAGACTGGGAGGTGCAGGTGATTTTCCGCGGGTAGGTCGGTCAGAAACACCTGACGCCGACGTAACCCGGCCTCAATGGGTGGTCGCAGGAGCGCCGTTCGAAGATAACGTGGTTGCCTAATGGGATAGTAAGCTGCCCGAGGAGTTGCGCCGGGTGAGAGTTCTTTGATGGTACTCGGTTCGCCGCACCAGGCAAACTGCCATTTCTGCGACGCGCAGGTAGCTTTATCGCCCATGTCTGCGCTTCGCATGGGCGTAATGAATGGTGGTAAGTGGAAGGGAGTACGTCTCGGTGGACCGATGTTCGCCTGCACATGTGCACTTTGAGACAGTTCTTTAAAGTTCTAAAATACCCATCCCTTTTTATCTCTATCTTCCCACCCATACGTGTACACTTTCGCACCCTTTTTAGCTAATTCTCTATCCACCACGTGCTGCAAGACGTAAATATTGTCGATAGTACTCCTTTCTTCCCTAAAGCCCGCCCTCGTCATCCACAGGATTCCTTTCCCCTCAACATTCTTTCGTAGTGCCTTTCCCTATTTCCTTTTTTATACAGTAGTACGATCAAACCCTCTCTTTACCCTCTTGGGGATCCCTCCCCTCCATAATTCTATCACTAACGCCTTTAACCCCCTTACAACTTGTGTGCCTAACAGCCGCGCTTTGACCTTTTCAACTTCCTTACCAACTTATCTATCGCCTCGTCATTCAGCTGCTCTCTATATACCTTCCTCGTATCTTTTAATACCCTCATCTCTCTTCCATGTACCTGATCACTGAAATGAATCTTTAGAAAATTTTCTTCATTCCCCACGCCCTATATTCTCACTTATCCCCACCCTAGGTTTCCTAAACCTATTAATTACCTTCTACACACCTACTTCTGCCTTAACACTTCTCAACTACTTTTACAAGTAATTTTCCTTTTCCTGCGCTTTCTCTTTACACATAACCCTAAACTCCTTCCTAAGCCCTCCCTCTTCCTTTCACTTCGTGTGTGTCAACTAAATTCTCTTTCTGGGCTTTCCAAAGCTCACGTATGTCCACCTTGTCAAACGCTTCTCGAGTTCAATAAATTCACAGAATACTTTTCGTTCGACCTTTGACTTGTTTGTTTTTGTGATTTGTCTCAAGCCAAATATTTGATCGGCACATGATATTTCTAGCATAAATCTACATGGGGCTTCCCTGATCTTTTCTTCTGTTACTTTCTTCACCCCATTTAATAAGAATTGTTGTAAATATATATTCTGCTTGCGGTACTTAGGAAGCTATTACCTTTGTAATGATTGTACTTGATTTTATTTTCTATTCCCTCGTGTATTGGGAACATAATCGCCTTTCTCCAGTAAACTGGAACTTGCCCCATCCCCATAAACAAATTTAACAACTTGCACAACCTGTGAGGTATATATTCACCACCATATTGAAGCGTTTCAGCCTAAATAGCATCTACACCGGCAGCTTTACCAATCCTAAGATTCTTAAGTATACTAGGGCCAGAGAGTGAATACCGAGTGAGCTGAAAGTAATGCTGTAAATGCGCTCTTTAGGGCATATATTCTCTGGGAAAACAGTAGCTTAAAAGATACATCATCCAATCCTCAGGGCCGCGGTCATCCCTGCGCAAACAATTGCGGAAAAGATTCAAGCAGTAATTCTTTACGGAACGAACTCTGCGCTCACTCCGGTATGGATGGAATCAGTAAAGGATCGAAAGACTGGAAAGATCGAACTTGCTAACTCTCTATAGGATTTGAATCTTATAGAGAGCTGAATCCTAAGAGTTGAGCACATTTGCTATTCTCCAGAGATCGATCTTTCAGTGAGTCAAAATGTACCGTTTCTTATGAAACTTTTGGAAAAGAAACTTTAGTGGATGATGCCACATACAATATTTTTCCGTATTGTGATAAACAGTGACTAGTTGGAATTATTGTTGATTAATGCATTGTTATTTTTTTATAAATCATCATTAATTAGCATTTGAAAATTACCTCTTTGCTGAATAATTTGAATTTACATACATAATTTTCTTTTGTTGAAATCATTCATTTCTTTAGTTACATAAGGCGCAAAATAAATTTTTACATAATTTCGCAATTGGATAAATAATTCAGATAATTTCTAATGTACGGATTGCCTAGAAAAAGCTGGGAAACATTTTATATTATCAAATTCTCAACAGATTTCAATGTTTTCAATTGTATTTCTTTATCTTCCTTTAACAATAATATTTAATTTTCTTTTTAGAATGAATTTTCTGCTTTCCCGCGATAAGAATCGCATACTTCGTACGAAAATAAATCGTAGAAGTTTTGTCTAATTCTTGCGAGATTTAGTTGCTTACAAAAAGAAAGTAGTACCCAACAATATTGTAACTGATCGACAATATCGTAAAATAAAATGTTTCTCCTTATTTTTCTATAGTTAATATATGTGTACTGGAAGAATATATGGAATTGTTCAATTTTAAATATCCAGAAATTGTCATACATACACGCAACTCATTTCAAAGTCACACTTATCATTTTCATACTATGAGCTGCATTTTATTAGGGTTCTCCAAAACCGTTTTTCGAGCTGCAGGGCAAGACCATTCCCTCAAATTTTCATTTCCGAAGAAAGAGAATCCGTTTTTTTTTTAATTCGAATATTCACACGTGCCACCGGGCACTTTAAAATGCTATTTAATTAACATGGGGCAACTTTAAATAAAACCATACTTTTAGCTTTTATTGCCAACCTACCCTCATCCTCCCCGCAGCGACCCAAATACGGCTCATACCTAAGAAAAATTACATTTTTACGTATTATTGTTACCAGTTAGAAATTTCCGCCGTCTTTTTCATATAAATAATTACTAATGGACAATTTAAATATTTCCTGCAACTTATTAAACCATTTTCAATTATTTCAACAAATGTAAATTATTTAAACAATTAATTATTCCCAACAAAGGTTAAAAATAATCGTATTATTTTTTTATTGAAATGCAATATTTTGACATTGTTTGTGGTAGTACATTTTTGTAAAAACATTCTGTAATGACTTAAACAATTATTTATTGTTTATTTAAAAATTTTTAGAAATTGAGACAGAGATGTCCACATCTTTTTACATAATTACATAATTTTGATACATTTTTCTGATGTTTAACAAAAATCTATTTGTTTAAACAATTTCTATTTGCTCAAGCAGTTATTTTTCTATAAATAAAATAAATGAAATAAAATAAAACACATACAAATATTTTTCTGACTGTAAATCATCAATAGCCAATAGTCAATAGTCATCATAAGTCAATTGTTTCCACAACTATCACTTTTTCAAATAATTACTTTTTTACAAAATACTTCTAAAATCGTATTTTACGAGTTAAATATAATGTTGAATGATTTCTAGAAGTAGCACATTCTGCAAAAACCTTAATTTTACTGTTTATGCAATTTATTTTTTTCTTCAAATTCACTACTCCTAGAAATCATTCCATATTATATTTAATTCAGAATATACTATTTTAACAATATTTTAGTAACAATAATTCTTCAAACAAATTATATATGTTTAAACAATTGTAAAAGTGTACATATATTGTTTCTTGTAAAGAGAGGTATAATAATACTTTACATGTATTCAATTCTATGTTCGTAACATTATTCCGAAATGAATAATGATTCACCTTACAATTTTGTAAATCATGATCGGGGCATTCAATTATAATTGTAATAAAATATTAATTATTCATAAAACCTAATAATTAATTAATTAATTACTCCAGAGAGCTGATAGTAGGTTCAAAACCTAACTCTTTCGGATGACAGTTCGCTCCCCTCGCAATCGTTTGAAATGATCTTCGGTTAAGTTTTAATCATGAGCAAAACCTTATAGAATTTTGAAGGTTTCGCAATTTCAAAGATAGAATTCAGAGTACATATTTTTCAGTACAAAAACTAAAGGACCGATCCTCTATACGTGCTTTGTTTGGGATTCAAATTAGCCAGATGCTGGCTCAACCCATCCGTTTCTGAGTGATTGAGAAGGACGCAAAGTCCACTTGAGATGGGATCGCTTTCTCCCTGCAGTAATTATTTTCGGATCTTCAGGAGAGTTATACCTAATGGGTGCTTTTTCGTCGGTTCAGTGATTGAAACCCAAAGTAAACAAAACCTATTAATCAGTCCTTGCATTTTATCCATAATTTTAGAGACACTAATTCTTTCAACCGGGTGCTGCCCTATATGTTCACCTTCGAAGAATCCTTTTAAAAAGTTTCTCGAACCATCCAGTATCCCGTCTGCATCATATACCATTTTACCATTGTTATTTCTAATGTCGACTAACTCTGTACTGCTACGTCCTTCCTTGGTGTTATTGTTTCTGTTCTTCTGCTTTGATTTTATCCTCTTTTCCTTTAATTAGTATTTGCTCTGTTCTGTTTTTGTGCCTATAATCATTTTCTAGACTTTTACCATGCCTCGGCAGTCATTCTTTCTCCGATCGCAGTGCCACGCACTTCATTCGCACTCCTAACAATGACATTCTGGGGCATAGTCCATGCTCCCTGTATATCTTTATTGTTTCCTAGCGTCTCTCAAGTTCTCCTATTCAAGCGTTCCTTCATCTTATTCTGAAAATCTCTTCGCACTTCCTGTTTCTGTAAATTACCTATCTTGATTAGCGTCTGTTTCGCCTTTCTAGTTCTCTTTCTTTAATTTAAAACTAAGTTAATTTTTGAAACCAAGACGTAATTTTCTCTGCTGCCATTTGATTCTAGATCTCTAAAAGGACCTACAACCCTTTCCATTTCCTCGCATTGCACTTTATACCATCGAATTATTCCTTCTAGTAAAATGATTCTTTCTTTATGATCATTAGTGCCTATAGCATGCTTGTATGTGTCATGTCACAGAAGGCGACTTTTACCTCATTCCTTTTATCATAAACTGGGGCGTGAAAGGCTATAATAAATAGTATTATGATTACTACTTTCCTTCTAATCAACTATAATCTAAGAGACCGACATCTTGGCAAGCATGTTATTCGCTATCTAGTCATAAGCACAGTTCGAGCCCGTACATTAATTGCATTTTTTCTATTATTCTACTATCTTCTCCCTTATTCTTGTTTTTCTGTAAACATAAAATGTCTAGCTGCCTCACGTACATCGTTTCTCGTAATTATTGTTCCTTAACATCATTGTGCCCTCTGACATTTCAAACACATAGTATACATTAATGTTTAAAACCTTACCTTTACCTTTACTAGATGTATGCCTTTTCTCAACCAAATTTGCAATATTTACCGATTCTGCTCTACTGTTTGCATTATTGTTTGATTAAAGTATACGCCTCACTTGATGCAAGAAATGTATTTCCAGTTAAAATCATGTCCAATATAGCTACCTGGTCGTCGTAAGGTTAAGGGGAAACGGTAAGTTTGGCTGAGCACATAAATAACTACAGTGACATCTATAAGAAAATCGGAAATGCAGTCTAGTGCCCCCTATCAATTACAAATACAACTTCCAACCCGAAAATCGGTAGTATTCTGTTTGTAAAATTCTTGTCCTGTTAGAGAGAGAAAAAAAACAACGAGAGAGACAGACAATCTTCAACCATTTTTATTGAAACCTTGCGTGTGGTTCGAGTTCCCTTTTCTCGGCTTACCTGCTCAGCTGAATGGAAGAAAAATACATAACTAGGGTATCTATCGTTTCTAAAAAAAAATTGCAGCAGTTTTCCAAGTTTTCCAAACAAAAATAAGTTTTCCAAGTACCTCTCTAAACATGTTTCATATGCGAAATTTTCTATGCACCCACAAATCTGATTTTAGGGTCAGAACTCGTTTTTTTGGTAATTTTTGGTAGTTTGGGGAAAAAACTCGGGTTTTAGATTAGAATTAGTTGAACTTTGACTTTATTATCGCCTTTTCAACTGGTTTAGTTAAATTTTCAATAAAATAATTAGGTATTCAGCAAAATAGTCGAATTTTGAACGAAATGAATGAATTTTTAACTAAAATGATGGATCGTCGAACCAGAAAAGAAATTAATTAGAAACTAGGTCAACTGTCAACCAAAAGACACAAATGTACAAAGTTGAAGTTGATGAAATTCGAATTGCTATCCAGCATCAAGATTTGTGTATACTACCCAGCAAGAGTTCACTGCACGTATATGGAAGGCTAACAAGAACTGATGGACTCACAGCTGTTACAGGTACAACACTAGTGAGCAATGCCATCTGCTATCTTTTTGATGAAATTCGCTACGAACTCAATGGTATTGAGATTGATCGTTGCAAGAATGTTGGTCTAACTAGCACAATGAAAAACTACGTCTCACTTACCCCTGGACAAATTAATTTTATGGAGAATGCAGGATGGCTCGACATTTCGGAAGGAACTAAGCGTCTTACCAATGATGAGGGCTACTTTGGTATAGCTGCTCCACTCAGTATGATTCTGGGATTTGCTGAAGGCTATCGAAAAATCGTAATTTAAGATCTTGATAAATAAAGTGGAGGGGATGACACCATATGTAGTGACTTCAGCTCGGCAAAAGATACAGTTGCTGAACATTATTGAAAAAGATTTTCTCACAACCATGAGTTTTTGCTCATTGGAATTGTATGAATACCCCCTGCTTGCCACTACCTCAAGATATATATAGACTGTGAAAACATAAACTCTTTTGGAAAAACCATGATAAATTATACTGGGTTTCCAGACAGGTAGAAAGGATAGACAAGCCAGATATGCTAATCGCTTCGATCATTGCAATATAACCAATGTCGAGTTATTCCTCAATTCACAATACTATCTGTACGGTAATTTGAATTTGGACTTTGGTCATAAGCAGTTTGCGCTACTGTATTAGATGTATGCAAACTTTCAGACAGCATACGTAAAGACGTAAAGAGTCTGAATCAGTGTTCAATAAAAGTGATTTCAAAGAATACGCTCCACTTATTGTCATTGATTGCTCAAAACAAAATGAGTTTCTCAAACAGGCCTCTGTGGATGTGTGCCCCTTAGTGGTAGTGTGAAGAAGTTGATTTAAGATGATAGTGCTGGGAGATTATACCTTGGTGGGGTAAACGGTATAAAGCAGATGATTTTAGCAAAAAAAAAAATCAGTTTTCATCGAAACGGAGTTTATTGTGGACGTGCAAGGCTTCAAGAAGCTCAACAATGGGTTCGTCTTCAAGGAGTTAGCTATAGTTTCTCTTCAGGAAGACGCTCTACCTCTAGTCTACCTATTTGAACCTCCCTGCTATTGGAACTCTCTGCCTGCCCGATACAAGAGTGAAAATTTGTGGTTGACGCGCAATTATCACGGAATCGGGTGGACTTCTGGTGACATAACCTACATGGAAGTAAGACCTATACTTCAAGATGTACCACTTGGTGCTCATGCTATCTACGTCAAAGGAATTGAAAAAAAGAAATGGTTTGACGAGTTTGGATTAAATGTGCGCAATTTGGAAGATATGGGATGTCCTTCGCTAAAGAAATTAAAGAACACAGTTTCAATCACATGCCATCACCATACACAGTTCTGGAGTCACAACTGTGCTGTCTGAGACTTTCTGACGCTCAAGACTTCGTTCTTGACTCCTCAAGATCACCCAACTATTAGGATTTATGATGTAAGCAGTGCTGACTACGATGATGCTGATGATATGACTAAAGGCGTAGATACTGTAGGTACTACAGCCAGATGTTTGAAAAATACGACCCTCAAAGACTTTTATAATAAGTGTGAATTCCTATTTCAATAATGTATCTTCTATCAAATTAGGTTAAGATTTTACTTCGTAAAATTAGATTAGGTATTTTTTCTTGAATAAAAAACATTGCTAAAGGTAATAAAAGTAGCGATTACTTTTAAACCCATCCACTAGTTAAGCATTAGTCATGTGAAATATAATTTTCTTAAATTTCTAACTATTACTTTTATTATTATTCATGAAAGATGTTGTTACTAAATAAATAATAATATTATTAACAATTAAATTTTACGATCATTAC
>JAAAKG020164431.1:0-28614 GCA_010014905.2 Druon quercuslanigerum
CCAGTAAACATCGAAAACATCGATGTTTTACTTTCGATACATCGATAACATCGATGTCAATTTTTTTGGACATCGATCTTCGGCAACATCGATGTTTCACTTCCGATGTCCCATCACTACTGGATGGGAAGTTAGCCACTGTATAAATTCTCTAACCACATCGGAAGCAGTAGACAACCGGGGTAGTGTCTGGGCACTGTCCTCTCAGATGTGAATTCGCCTTGATCCATCCCTTCCTATCCATGTATCTCCAATCAGCGTAGTATGGACGGCGATACTGCCTGCCATCAGAGGTTACCAGAGCTGTGCGGTCAGTTACAGATTCCTCTTCCGGAACTTGCGGGGATTGAGACGACTCTTGGATTGAGTTTAAGTAAGATTCGATTTGGTATTTAGTGTTAATTCTCTTCCGGGATTCTTTTTAACACTACTCCGGCAACCGATGACGAGGTTTGTCCAGCAGCCAAGGCGGGGTACTGTGGGGTGAAAGGTAAAAGCAGTGTTCAATCTGCTCGATATCTAGACTTTCGGATTTTGGGACGATGCGATGTCTTGATTCATCAGCCTTCCTTGAGAAAATACGATTCGGCTTTAAGACGAGATCTCCCATTCGGAAGGTTTTAACACGCTTATTATTACTATATTGTTTCGCTTGTGTTAAATGCGCTTAAATGAGATGCCGGCAGGCCAAATCTTTCAAGTTATCTTTTTAGCCAAAAATTCAATTATTCTATTTAAAGATTCATCATTTCACTTAAAAACTCACATTTCTGGCTAAAATCTCTACTATTCCTAGAGAAATTTTTATAATTTTAGCTGAAATACTGCAAACAGTATATATTGATGCATAATGTATAACTAAAAATAATGTATAATGTAAGAAAAAATTGGACTACATGTAAACTCCCAAAAAAGCGAAAAATTGAAATGCTGCCGTAGGATGCAGGAAGTCACTTTTGAGTCCGTTCATAAGCGTTGGTTTTTTGGTGCGACGTAATATGTATTTCCACAAGACCACAGGGAAAAATGAGTTGAGATACGGCCGCGAGGAGAAATAGTTTAGGCGTCTAACCCGTTTCTGCCGTTAGCGTATTTCAATCCGTTTTTCCTCTAGCACTCATTCAAACCCTTGTTATGCTTAAACTTTTTAAATTCGCTTTCGCTCATCTACTAATTTTTTGCCGCATTTATTCTCGGCCCGTAATTTATTCTTGCTAACAGAAGCGCCAAAAAAGAAATTTTCGCGTGTTTCTCGGGTTTTGCGTCTTTTGTGTAACTTTTGTTACAATTTATGTAACAGAACTTCTTAGAGGAATCAAAAAGGGTTACTTTTATATTAGGCAAATGTTTTTTGTTATTTCAATCTTGGTAAATAATTTTCCAGAAAGAAAGTTTGCTAGGTTTCTTAAATGTTTAGTTTTTTCATTAATTCTGAGAGGAAAAAGAGTCACTTTTTTGCTAGAAAATTTGTTTTGTTACTTTCATCTTGGTCAAGAATTTCAAGAAAACCACTTTGTTCGGTTTACCGAATGTTCAAGTTTTTGTTACCTTTTTTAACAATTTGTGTAACAGACATTCCGAGAGATAGGTTTGAAAATTGTGTTTTGCAAAAAACCATGCAGCAGCGACAACTCGACGGGGAATTATCGAATAAGGGAGCTCAAGTGCATCGCAAAAAAACATACACTATTTTAACTTTTGAAAGACGTATAAGTAGTAGCTAAAGCTTGCTCCTCATTGACAAATTAGGCCCAATTTTTGATGCTTTTTGGTCCTCAAACTAACCTTCGCATAACTTTTTCCTACAGGACTTTTTTCTTTGTTTTTAAGCGCTATCTTATACTTCCGACTTCTTCATAGGTTGTAGAACACTCTGTATCATATATAGAGCATACGATCTTATACACTATAACTTTTAATAATTCCTGCAAAGTCCATTATACCGAGAGACTTTTTGCTGGAAAAAAAATTACAACAGGTTGCAATGGAGGGAAAAGGGTGATAATTTGTGTATTTTAATACAGAAATAGTAACTTATATTATTTTATCATAAATTTTAAATATATAGAATAGCAGGTAATAATATTAACTGTAATAAGATCCGAGGTAGGAAAATTATAAGAGGTATTGTTGAATTTTCAAAAATAATAGAAGTATTTAGTATTTGAAATAACATGATAGTCTACGATTTTCTGTGCTTGCCAGCATCAGGCTCAGTCCGGCACGAGCCAAATTCTAAAAGCTGTTCTTCTGGGATTACTTCATCTGGTCCGTCAACACTATTCCTCCTAACATTTTACGAAGTTTGGTAGCTCTAAAAAAGTATCCAGAGGTGAAACCTTCATTTCCAGCTATGACGTTTACCGTGTAAGATCCTCCGTGGGTAGAGACCGGACTCTAAGTAACAGTATTGTACGAAGTATCTTTTGTATATTTCCTGTTCTTGCTTACCTTCTAGGTATTGTACGTAGAAAGTGTCTAGAAAGTGTACGAAGTACATTTTTTGGTTGTGTTGGGATTGGTTGCTTTAAGAAACGATGATCATAGCCGCTGGAGAATTAATACTCTCAAACTGAAACAGTGAAATTGTGACTGGTTAAATCAGTATTTTGAATAAACACTGTTGATCCAGTAATTTTTCTACTTTGACTGGGTGACCTAGTGTATTTAACTAGTGATATAGCGCAACACGCAGCGACGACTTGAACCTCCAGTCGCCTGGTAGGCGCGTGTAATCGGTCGGGCCTTTGCATTCTCGAGTGAAAATGAACTTTGTTAGGTGCCAGTACTTGTGTGATAAATATTCGGGACCTGGCTGCAATAACCAGGAGATATAATATCTTTTGCTTGCAGGCAGACGAACCTTCCCACAATTAGGCACAACATTATACTTTAAAACGATTTTTAAAAGATAATTTTGATTATGAGTTAAAAAGTTTTCAAAAGGTTTTTAAAATATAATTTTGCAAATGCTAGTACAAGAGTGATAAATGATAAGCGGCATAGCTAACGAGGTGACAGACGACAACTCGTACCAGGAAAAACCTCATTGCTTAAACCAGTGATAGAATCCCTTTGAGTAACCCAGTAAAATCTTGTTGATTGTGAGTGAGGCACTTCTAGTTGTTTCAAACTGTGAGATTTCACTAGTTCATTTTAAGAGAGCACCGAGTCAACACTTGAGACCAAAGCAACCGTTGCATTTGTATTTAATCAAGAAAAGTCCCAAGGGCTAAGTTGCACTCCGTGGAACAGGACGATTTAAGGTCATTACGTGCAAGCCTTGATCGGCAGTATTTTTGATTAATCTTATAATTTAATCTATAAACTAAAAAAAATTGAATAGAGTGGACGTCAAAATACGTTTCAAATTCGGTATGAGATTATTGCGTAGTAATTAACATTGAGAGACCAATTAGTACCTCTTGTGAGTATTAAGTTACACATAAAAAGCGAAAGACGGTGTGTAGAAGAAATAAAAATTAATAAAAATTAATGAAAACAGAAAGAAATTCGAAGATGAAATATTCACGAATTAGATATAAGAGTTTTACCAATGAGTAATTTCAAGAGTTGGGTTAGGGCTATTGTGTAAATATTTGAAAAAGAGATTCTTCAAATGACACAGGGAATGTGGATTTATAATATCGTATGGAACTTTATTCCATAACCGACTTTATGTCTTTTACGAAGCTTAGACTGTTCTGGAAGGTCTCTGTCTACAAATTGCAATATGTTAAATAGATAATAGACACTCAGGTACTTTGTTCTGAAAAAGAGTGTAGAGGAAATTACTGTTTACGAGCGGACTATAATTTTCCTTTGATTTTCAATTTGGAGGAATACTTTGCGATTAAATCTACCTAGAAGGCGAAGTCATTGAAAAGGCATATACATTCACTAAATCAATTTATTGATGAAAATGACTCAATAATTATGGTTCTATATTATTACACTAATTGTTTAAAGTATTTTAAAATAGACTATAAAGATTATTTCACTCATTGTTAAATTTTTTTACTGGCTCCGCACTCACGAGGCCTTTCGTTTCTCTCTCCCGATTTGTACTAAATTTTCGCCGTTTCGACCGATCGATAATTAGAAATAAATGCATACATCACACTCTCATACGTCACCCAGGCAGATCGTACAAATTAAATTTCACTGCGTGAACAATTACCTATTAAGAATTGTCTTCTCTTTGAAATATTAGGCAGACCAACCTCAAGTCTGTTGTTCAAGCTCTTAATTTAAATCGTCAGGCAAACTGTTATTATTCACTAAACAACCGTAGCTAAAGTGTTAGTCGGTTAAGCAAAAGTAAGGGACTGGAGGTAGGTAAAATTTCTTATTCCTAATTGATTATTGTAGAATTCTAAATGTTTTTCTAGAGATGCTCTGTGCCCAATAATAACAATTGCCTTAAGAATTTTTCCCGGGTATCCTCCTGGACCAGAACAACTAATTTGCTTAGTAAATAAATCGGCCCCGATAAGTAAACTTTTAAACCGTCAGCATACTCGTGATAGCTGCAACGTTGAAATTCATTTTCAAGGTCAGATATGAACAAATTTAAGAGGAGGGGTTCCAGAATGAAGCCTTGATTAACCTATTTATTGAACGCATCTCTAATCTTAGTTTAAACTACAAGACTAAATTTACGGTCTTAGTTAAATTCAACCTTATTTATGGCTAAGGTGACTGATCGCCTAAACCTGAACAGGTTATGGGGCAAATCGGCCTCGGACGACAGCATAGAGAAATTGTTGCTAAAAAATCTGTCTAATATTATGGATAGATAGTTTATCCCATAAAGTGGGGAAGGGTTCAAGGGGTAGGTTTTCTTACCACTAATTAAATTAATGAGACCACATTTTAAAAAACTACATACAGCAGCCCTTTATTGAAATGGATAGTTCGGTGTGAGAATTCACCGGATCACAAAATTCAACTATTACTGAACTGAACAATAACGCTCGACAGGTCAAACAAACCTTACATTTAGATAAACTAGCTACTCTGGAACAAAATGAAACCCGAAAAGTCAAACGAGGTACGGAAGCAGACTCACGGTAGCTGATTCTACACCAATTTCACAATTTTATTTCGCGCGGTCGAACCCCAAATTGTTCTAATTTGGGGTTCTTAGACTCCTTACAAGATTCTTGGTAAAGAAGAAAGTAAAAGAACATGAATAACTAACGTCGCTAGGACAAATATTCGTCGAATGTCTCGGTTACTATCATGGTATTGTCGAGGCAGCTTAATATATTTGGCCTCATCTCTGGCGTTATCACCCCATCAATGAGCCGCTGGAAACTAGCTGGAGATCCTGTGAGCCCTAAAGGCACTCCAGTGTAATTTCCAAATGTACTTGGCGGCTTTCAATTGTTTCAGTATGTCAGTCATATGGGGAAGAATATGCACATTTTTCCTAGAGATAGCGTTTAATTTCCGAAAATCTAAACACAAACTGTATTTTCCTCCAGGTTTACGAGCCATCACTATTGGTGCTGACCATTCGCTGCAGGACTTTAAGATTATGCCTCGTACATAGCTTCCTGTACTTTTGGAGAGACTATGCGGCATCTCTCTCCACCAACCACTGCCTGAAAGGGTAATGCTTACCCTAAGAATCTGGCGTAAATCTGGTGTTCCTAGCTCGAGACAGGAACACCATATTACATGTTGTCCGGCCCTCAAGTCACAAAATCATCTCGGTTTTCAGGTTGTTGGCTACTCTAACTTCACAAATCCGAGTAACTTCACCTATATTAATGGACAGATTGACTTTGCCGATAATCCGTTTTGTGGAACCATTTGCCACTTTTATTTTCGATTTCCTAAAACAGTCTAATTGTCTGCCAGAAATTCTCGCGATCTCATCCCAAAATTACTTACGAATCAGAACGCGTGAAGAAGCGTTGTCTATCTTGGTGTCCAAGAGAACCGAGTCGATAATTGCTAATACGTGTATCCCATTTGCTACCTCGGTAGTCTCTACTATTCCGCTAATCAATTCCTCCTCTGATGTACTACCCGTTAGCGTCCTTATTGCCTGTAAATCATCCGGAAGTGGGTGAGATCTACCTTGGTGTGGGTCGAAAAATACGTATGCGCTATGAGATAGCTTGTTGTTCAGGTTATCGTGGATCTGGGCCTCTATTGTAATTTCTATAGGCCTAACTCCTAGAGGTGCGGCCCTTAAGTAATTTAGTTTCCCTTCGCCATCGGGCGCATCTTAGTCTTCGGATACCGAAAGTGTCTAAATTCAAAGCTTTTAGACTTTGAACAATTTCGGGATTGTCCATTTCCGCGATAAACCTTTTTAATTTCGTATATGTTTTAATACCATCTAGTAAGTTTAAAATCGACATGTTGAATAGCTCAAAATTCCAAAATTCTAGAAAAAAAAAATTTCAGAAATAAATCTAAGAGTCTAACCCAAAATACCCATACTTCCGAAAAATTAGAAAAGTCTGAGACTCATTTCGCGTTAGGGACCGCTCAAGATTAGTTCAATTGGACTTTTCCATTTTTAGATAATAAATCGAGTAATTTTCGAATAATTTCCTTGATCGAAAACGCGTACGTCTTGTCATTGCGCGACCACAAAACAGATCAAATGTGAGAAAGAAGGCAACTATACATATTTTGGTTCGCTTTTGATTCTTCCAGATTTAAACCGAAGGGCCTATGACAAAGCCACCGAACGTTGTCCTCGGGTTGCGGATAGAGGGTCCCTGTACCAAGTGTTTCTTCTGAATCTTGTTACAAAAAATGTATAGGCAGTCGCCAACGATTGTCCAGGGGTGGTCCCGAAGAAATCCAGACCGAGGTGTGAAAACGGTTCCGAAACCTGAATGGTACGTGGGTGAATTGTCTAGAACGTTGACTCTGAGATACCGGGCGATCTCAAAGAGTACACAGCCTTATACTTGTATTCGGGGCTCTACAAGGATGGAAAAATTCTTTTCCCTAGCTTCTCGTAGGAACAACAATGATAACACCAAACATAGTTGTAGTAAGGGTGGTTCAAAACAAAAGCACGCGCAGGGCTCCCGACAATGGGTCGGCCAACAATGCCGACCATTCTAGAGCCGAAGAAGCCAATGAAGATGGAGTTAATGGAATGTATTAGCGGAATCTTAGGGCTTTTAGTTGACTGGAGCGACAAAATCACGACTTGCTTGAATGTTACGATGGGTTAGAGAAAATCAACAGTTTCTTTCTGACGCATCTCGACTCTTCCAAGACCCTCCAGTTACTGTCGATCACAGGCATAAACCAGAGGAGGACGAAGTTTTTTTGAGAGAAGTCTACGAAGTGCAGCATAGACTTGATGAAAACTCAAAGAACATAAATAGCTTCAAGGAGATGTGTTATGCCGTTATAAAAACACCTGAGCAAGAATGCCCAACCATCACTACCGAGAAGGTGAAAAAAGTATTACGAGGTATGGAGAACTATTCCGCTCCAGGACTAAATTGTACGAAGACCATCTGGTGGAAGAAGTGTTCTTCAACCCACCACCATCTGCACCGTATTTTCACATCATATTTGAAATCGGAAGAGCCCATTCCGGAATATTTGGTGGAAGGGGGCACAGTACTCCTATCGAAAATGGGCAGTTTAGCCGACCCAAAGAATTACAGGCTAATCTCTTGTCTGAACACACTGAATAAGATATTCACAGCTATCCTAAATGATAGGATTGTTCGGGAAATTGGACCTGCGTGGCAAGAAATGTATGAACAACGCCGCTCAAAGAAGGGCGTAGCAGGATGATGGGATGCAGCATCCTACCAGCGTGAACTATCGTTGGCCTGGATTGATTACCGGAATGCTTTCGTTTTGACGTTCCATAAATATATCATCTGTGTTTTGGAAAGCTTAAGGTCCATCCGTAAATCGTGAGGTGTATAGAGAGATTGATGCCACTTTGGAAAACCAGATTCACTATCTCATCTGGAAAAAACGTGTGACAACTTACAAGGTCACTTTCCAACGAGGTGTCTTTCAAAGCGACTTAATGAGCCCAATCCTCTTTTGCCTCACATTATTGCCATTATCTACAGCACTTCTCCATTTCCAGGGGTACCTTTGCGGCAAACCTGCAAATCGAAAACACAAAGTAAACTATGTATTTTATGCTAAAAATAAAGAGCAACTACATGTAGCTCTAGGGTTTGTCGAACGATACACTTAGGAAATAGGAATGTAATTTGGGTATAAAAAAGCGCCAAGGTTTATTTTAGGCGTGGAAAACGTAATGGCCTCTCTGAAGAACCTGAGCTCGTCGATAGAAGTGCTATACAACACCTTTGCGCCGGAGATACTTGTACGTTCCTATGTGTGCCACAGAGCCGCATTCAGGAAATGACATCTATAAAGTACATCACATAGAGTCGCAAATGGAAGAGATCCTCTTCTTAAAATGGTTAGGAAGCATGAAGAAGTCGGCAAAGGAGTGTTTCTGTACCAATCAGCGGAGGAGGCTGCTGAAACACTTGGACTTAACTTCAATATCAAGAGTGAGCAGAATGCATGAAATCTTATCCATCTCGAGTACTCATTCCTGAAAGCCTGAATTCAGAAAGAATAGGAGAAAAACTTCCGGGAACAGCTCCTCGATAAGAGGATGCACAGCATCTTCCACAGAAATGTGGAGGATCAGTCAATGCCGTGTGAGCTAACTTTTGCTCTTCTTAAATCACGTGGATTCAAGTCGAGCACGGAGGGTTTCATTTAGGCATGTCAAGATGGTGTCATTTCCACCTTAACATACCGTCACCATGCATATCCCGAGCATCTAGGACACACACGAGTACTATCTAGTTTTCCAACTCATGCGGAACTACCTACATCCAAAGGCACAATGCGGCACTAAGAGGGCTTTATTATCATCTCTGTCACTTTTACGGCATTAACCTCAATATTGCTCCGCTAAACGCTCCTAGGACAATAGAGTCAATTGTCTAGAATGAGAAGTGCCGCATTTACTGGAACTTTATATACTTTAGAATTGCTCTGTTGCTCATTCGAGGCCTGACATAGTTCTCCTTGACTTCGAGAAGCGAACCATGTTCGTTATCGAATTTTCAGCACCAGCTGACAAAAACATCAAACATTGTACCCGGAATATTCTGTTAAATTAATCGTCCTTATCATCAGCGCTCTTGGATGTGCCAAGGTTTCACTGATTATTAGCCTGAAGAGCATCCCTGCGTGTGAACAATATGCTAAAACACTTGCCGGGAAAATGCACAAGGCAGTCGTCCTTAGGTCGCTTCGTGTCCTCATGTTGCACGAAACTTTTGCCGGGTCGTCGTTTTGATTCCGTCACAGACTGTAACCCGATCCCGGCAAAATCCTCCGGTTGTCCTTATGACAAAAGTTTAATTATGTATATATATATATATATATATTGTAAAACAAAACCTACCACATAGCGTAATTATTACTAAAAATTCTGTCCGATAGTACGGATAGATGGCTTATCGCATAGAAAGGGGGAGTTTCGGGACGTAGATTCCCTTATCACTAATTACATTAATGATACCACATTTTATAAAACTACATACAGTAGGCCTTTATTGAAATGGATAGTTTGGTATGAGAATTAACCGGATCACCAAATGCATCTATCACTGAACTGAATAATAATTTTCGACATGTCAAACAAGCTTTACGGTTAGATAAACTAGCTATTCTGGAACAAAATGAAAGACAAAAAGTCAAACGAGGCACGGAAGCGGGCCCGCGGTACCTAATTCTACCCCAAACTCACCATTTTATTTCGCGTGTTTGAACCCCAAATTCGAACACTATCATACTCCTTACTAGATTCTCGGTAAAGAAGATAGGAAAAGAACATGAATTACTAACGTCGACCACGTTCTTCAATATAAGCTTCCTCTCCATACTTAAAACAACTGCAAGAGGGCACTTTTTCCCAATAAAGGGTGTAGTCGATACTAAAATTGCATCTTGACAACACCGGAGTACCGGCAGAACTCGTTAGGAATAGGCTTTTAACTCTATAAGTTAATAAGGTCAGAGCGATACTCTGCCGTCTTCCCCTACATCTCCGAGGCGCGTGATGCTTTTATTGTAACATGAATAGGGGACAGCATCACCCATGGGATTCTCCATCTCATTATATCCCATCGTGGTTGTCTGGTAGAGCCGTTGCGGTTTGGTCCATGGACAGTCCTAGCCAGATAATTTCTTAAGCTAGAGGGAGACAGAGCCATCGACTGTTGGGTGTGAACGTGTTTTTGATGTGTAGGAAAAGGATGCTATCTAGTCGTGGGTCTCTCCTCTGTATCTGTCCTGTCTTACGTGGGTGGTATGCCTTGATTGGGTCTGGCTGGAATCGTTACCATAACAATCCGGAACACTTGTACGTAGATGCGATGGCGACCCATATGCATCACTTAGCCAAACCTGACGTTGTCGTCATTGGGAATACGTGGTGTTTGTTTTGATGGCTCGTCCTCCCGTTTTAGTTGACGGAGAATTGATATATACAAAAAAAAAGAAATATGGTTGGGGTAAATAATGATGAAAGCCGATGAAAGAACGATAAGAGTGCTCTCTGTGGACAGGGACTCTCGCCCTCCAGACGCGATCGAGTTTATCAGGTAAACAGAAATATAACCTACTTCCTTACTGTGTTTAGGACACCGCTCCCGGGAGGGGTATCTTATTGTGACAGGTGGAGAAGATCTCGTCACAGAACTAGGTTCCTTGGTTTACGAAATAGAGTTAGTATTATACTGTTTTTTGTACTTTCTGCAAGTCAGCGCTTGCCTTCACGTTCCCTGATCAGATTTTTAATTTAAGATGTGATCCAAAGAGCAGCCTTATTAAAGTGTTTAGGAACGTGTAGCGGAGAAAATTAGTTTAATGCGGTAAATAGTTAATTAATCAGAGCGTCAAATTTATTATTCAGATCTGTATCTAGCAATATAATTTTTGTCAGACATGCATCATTAGATTTTTGTGGAATGTACGTTTATCAGTTTTAGAGAGATTTCGAATCATTCTTGGTGTTGGATTTGAATTTAGATAGTAGGAAAAGTTAAAGGTGGTATTAATTCAGTCGTTATGAAAAACAGTGATATCATGTTTCTCGTATGAGACAGCCTTAACAATACCATCTACTATCATTAAGTCAATGCAAGGACTGGAACGATCAGTAGGTATTGAGAATAGAATCATGAGGTACAATCAAGATTTCCTTAACAATTATATCCCTCCAGCGTTCATCGAGTAACTTGCATTTATTGTTCTTTATTTGTAAAGAAAGAAAATTTTTCAATAATTTATGGAAAACATATTACTAAAAGTAAAAAAAACATTTTCTATTTCTTATGCAGATCAGAAATTACCATTCTTGTGCTTTTCATAGTTCGAAATATCTGCCATTTCGTGAATTTTACGAATATCTATCACGTTGACATGAACTTGCGAACCCAGGACATTTTTCTTTGAGCCTATACGAATTGGGTACATACAATAGTTTAAAATATCTGCAATTTCGTGTATTTACCGATTATCTGTAACTTGAATATGAACACCTTAACACAATACAATTCTGTCCAGCTAAAAAATAACCATTTTAAAGCTTTTAATAGTTAGAAATCATAGAAAAAACTAAAGTTAAATTTTGTTGCATGTAACATTTCCTGCTGATAAAGCTTAAATCCTATTTGGTGAAAGTTTATCCTATGATGGAATAAAAGCTGCCGCCTGTGACGGTGTCGCAAGCAGCAACGGGAAAAGGACAAAGTATGAGTGAATTCGAGGACACCAGCTTTAAAAGAACACCGAAAACACACAGAAAATACGAAAAATGTGTTCTTACTGATATATCTCCTACGAAATGAATTACACTATTGTAGATGAATTATAACTTATTTAATGATGGAAATCCCCATATCTTTCAAATTTAATGAAGTTAAACGACGATAGATAGAGCTAGCGTCATAATTTTCGCTACACCTCGAATAAAAATGGAGCGATTATAAGGTGAAAGATTAACCGGGCAATGTTAAAAATCGGAAATCGTCTTCTACGCTGTGGTGAATTTTATGATTATCTGTCATTACAATATGAACGCCTGAACACCGAACATTTTTCCATTTGATCTATACAAAACATGTATATATATCGTATAATGATTTGAAACCAAATCAATCTAAACCTAGATTCTTTTTTATGTCTTACGGTCCACATAAATTAAAATAAAGTTGAGCCAAAAACCATTCTTTAACTCAAAATTTATTTGATTGAAACTCCTCTCTCAATCCTTAACGTTTCTGCAAAGTGCGTATCTTTTTCAACAGGTTTTAACCTGAATAATTATATTTTACAATTAGTAATATTAAGAAGAAAAATCATGATAAACAATTATGTAACATAATATAAATTTACCTGAGCTATAGAAGTTTGAATTAATAAAAAACATCAGATTAATGTCGTAGAGTAAAAAATGAAATAAAAACCCATGCTTTAATAAAGTCTCAAAAAATAAATGAGAGTTTTGATCTATTAATGACCACATTTTATAAAAACTGAAAAGGAACTTATTTTATATTGCTTTGATAAATTTTATTAATATTTAAAATTTCAGTGTGTACATAACTTTAATCTTTTAAAATTTGTTTATCTGTAGCTAATACTTAAATATTTTAGAAATAAAAATAATGATTAAAATTTCAAAAATGTTGTAACAAACCTTTGTTAAAATTCCCAACTTCACAATCTCTTTTTTGGTCAGAAATTTTGACTTTTAATCTGCAGCTATTTTCACCTATATAAGCCTTATTAAAACATTTACAGTTAATTAGATAAATAACACCAGATAAATTTTCGATGGAATCTCTGTCTTTCTTCTTTCACAAATAATTATCTAATGTATTTGTGTTTTTAAAATAAACGTTAATATTAATTTTTTTGAGTGAATACCTTAACTGTTCAGATAGACCCTGAATATAAAGTAAGGTAGCATTTAAATTAAATATTTTATTGTTTTTAGTTGATTTAAATTTTCTTTTCTGAATTGGATATCACTCACTTTAACGCATCTATCTACTAAACCTTTTATTAAACCAATTTTGTGACAAAATAAGTTGTGTGAACTATAGTTTAAGTATCAAGCAGATCAAGAAGGTTTTTTGTACCAATTTGTCACTAAATCACCATCTTGCGTATTTATAATTTGAAGATCAAGATAGTTTATATCATTAATAATCTTGCATTCATGGGTGAAATTTATACACTCTTCCATTATATTAAATGCATTTAAGAAAACTTCAATCTTGTCAGTAGGAACAATATCTGAAACGTCATCGACGTGGAGTTTGTACAAAATAGGTGTGAAATATAATTATTGTAAAGGTCTTTTTTCAATATGTTTTAGGACCAAGTCTGAAACCACTGGAGACAATGGTGAGCCCATAGGGCAACCCGGAATCTGTTTACAAATTTTTCTGTTAAAGGAGAAGACAGTACCATTAAAAATCGTTCTCGTAATGTAATGCTATCAAACATGGACACAACATCTAAATAAACTGTTGAGTGAGTTTTTGGAACACTAATATTTTTTAAACAATCTTTAAGTTCCCGACTATTTTTGACAAAGGAACTGGTGTTAACAGAAACTAGCTTTAAAATATTTGAAATATACTTGGATAGATTGTAAGTTGGAGAACCAACAGTAAAAACAATTAGTCTGCAACATAAATTAGGCTAATGAATTTTAGGGCAAGGATAATCTTTCGTTATGACACTATTCTGAGTTTTTAAACGGTATGCACATTGATCATTAATTAATATTTTATTTTCCCATCGAATAGCTATGTCATTACATTTATTTTCGATAATTGGAATCATACTAGTTTTAATATTCTTGTATTGTTGTATGTCAGTAGGCATAGATGAGAACCTCGGAAATCAAGATATTGGCCTACGTGATCCTTCACTCAAGTTTGGAACAGGAAACTTCAGTGAAAAGATCATACGTGACTAATAGCTGATTTTCGCGATTCGAAACGACGAGTTTGCCTACTCTTTCTTTTGTCTGGCCTTCAGTAATGGGACCCTAATTGACGGAAAATTTCCCCTGGGGTGAGTAGCGAAAACCTACCAAACACGCGCACGGGCCGCGTTTACCACCGACGACAACTTGGCGGTAGTCCGGGTCACGGACGCCTTTTCGGTCCTCTCTCTCACACTAGCGCGCGCTCTCTACCATCCTTCCCGTTTCTCTTCCCTCTTAGCCTCTCTCTCTCTATCCTTCCTTCTCCACCGTATACACCAGTGCAACCGGGAATCTCAACCATCCGAAAATGGATGGATGCGACGGCAACTTTGAACTAAAAATTTAAAGGACGTTGATATATTATTTTCCGGACCTTTAACTGAAGAAAATAAATAACTTAAATAATTAAACTATTTGAGTTCGTAAAGAACATTAACTAAAAGACTAGAAAAGGAAACCTAACTCCCCTTGGGCAAATGGAAGAGGCAAATTAAAATAGAAATAGTATTAATCAAGCTTTCTAAATAGATGCACGTACACCCATGTGAAAATTTCTACACGTACATCAATTATAAGAAATAAATAAACTAGAATAACTGAAGTAATTAAGAAATAGATAATTAAATATTGAAATACCGTTAAAACGCAAATAAATAGATTAATATTACGAATAAGTTAGTTACGAGACAGGACGACGGTTCGGGTTAGATGATAAAATTGTAAATTCCATTAAAACATAGTTGTAAATAATGAACATTATTAGCCAACAGCAACAAAACTTAATTATCGGCCCGTTTGACTTAGCTTCATCATTCTTCCGGAATCATGAAGCTAGGATAGAGTTAGGCATGGGGTTAAATTTTTACGATTTTTAGAGCTTTGCTTATATTTTTAATTCTTACTTAAAGTTAGTTTAAAAATACTAGATTAAGTTAAAGTAGATTCGATGCGCTGCGCAACGAGGCTGGCGGGCCAGGCTGACGACCCTCTCCACTTGGTTGCGACTACGTTGTCGCTCTCGCAGTTAATCGGCAGGCTCGAAACGCGTCCGCACCGCCTCGGAACGCTAAACGCTGGGCTAGCGAGAGTCGGAAGTAACTCCATAAAAACAGTTCGTTTTCGAATTTCTTAGAGGTCGTCACGCGATGACTCCTCTCCTGTACCCGCAAATATTTTGGAGGAATAAAGTTTCGGTTTTCGATATCCGAGTGAATTTTATTTTGAATTCGCCTCATCCGAGAAATATACTGTATTTACAGTTCATATTCGACAGTAAGATTTCGGAGCAGTGATTGTTTGGTTAATTTTTCTTTCTATTTCTTATTTTAGTTAACCTCTTTCTCTCCTTGCGTGCTTCGCCTTACGACGGGAGTTTAGATTCCGGCCACCGTGGTCCAGTGACAGTGTTTTGTGTTGCACGGACGTTCGCGTACAGTGCTCTGCAAAGTGTTATCCCCTTTTGAGGGGACTAGTGAGTGTACTCGGTCCAGGAGAACCGCTAACTTCCAGCCTCTTCGTCTGAGGATCACCAGCAGCGCAGCCTTATAGACGGGTTAGTAGATTGGCGACGAGGGGAAAAGACGAAGGAGGATTTCGCCAGGCCACGAGGTTCGTCAGCTACCCCTGAGTTGTGCTCCAGTAGGAAACATCCTTGATGACAGGGCGAACCTTCAGCGCGCTGGGTAGGCAGCGCACTCGACGCCGTCGGTTGTCGCGCCAGATACGCGCACTTTTCACAGCCGAGGAGGAAGCCGCCTGTGAGGTCCGTCACACAACAAGGCGTTTCCTTTCGGAGTCAGCACCGTGCTAGAAGCCCGCGACCTAGGCTGGACAAATGTCGCACCTACGACCTTCACAGCCCGGAGTCGGCTCCAGAAGCCGCTGCCGAACCCGAACGCAGATTTTACAGGGACCATCGGTTCAGAAGGCCCGCTACCACCCTCAACTCTGCATCTGACAGTCGGTCCAGGAAGGACGCCGTCGCTCCACTATAGCTTGAGGAAAACCTGTGGAATCGGGAACGCGCCGGTTCATGCGCCGACGGACCAAGTGCGGAAGAAAGAAACTGTTTTGTGGTACCCAAGAACAAATATTTGGCTGGCACCAGTAAAAAGGAGGAAGTCTAGGGGGGTAAATAGTGCCCAAGTAATCCGCCCTTCGATCCGACGTCACTACGGGAAAAGAAGGAGGGACGTCCAGGGACACAGGATCCGCGCAGCATTGCCGGATACGACCACGGAGGGCAGCCAGGACGTCGACTTACTCTTTCTCCCTGTCCCTGCTCGTTACACCGGGTCCCGGATCGCCGCCTCGTCAAGGGGTAGGTTCAACGAGACGCAAGTTGCGTTTCTGAGTACTCGCTTCATCATCGTCTGTACAATCAATCACGCCCCACTCGGCAAATCACCGGTCGTACTCTTCCGCTGCACCCCATTACGGATGAATGGGCTGGCGACCTGCCAACGGTTTATAAATTGAGACATAAAAATGATACAATTACCCCTTCCCTCTAGCCAAAAGAAGTTGCCTAAGGGAATGAGTGAACTAGACGCGTGGCTTGCAAACAAAGCGCGTAAACGTGCCGCCAACAGCAGGACCATCCAGTCCTCCTAATACCACCAACCTGCAATTTTTACCGTGCCACTTCGGCCATATCGCCACACTCATTCCCCTTCAACGAACATGCACGACGGATCCATCAAATTAGTCGATCAAGCACGAGTCAGCACCTCTAAAAGATGTAGGATAAATAGCCCATGGTGACCAAAACGTTGTTCACTATGTTGAATCGTATAATTATTTGAAACCAAATCAATCTTTTCTTTGACCGAAGATATTTATGAATGTTGAATCCTAGATTTTTTCTTATGTCTTACGGTCCACTTAAATTAAAATAAAATTGAGCTAAAAACCATTTATTAACTGAAAATTTATTTTATTGAAACTCCTCTTACAATCTTTAACGTTTCGGCACAATGCGTACCTTTTTCAAAAGGTTTTAACCTACATAATTATATTTTTACCGTTAATATTATTACGAAGAACAATCATGATAAATAAATACGTAACATAATATAAATTTACCAGAGTTATTGAAGTTTGAATCAACCAAAAACATCACATTAATGTCGTAGAGTAAAAGGCAAAATAAAACCCATGCCATTGGAGATTTGTCAGTCAATATTTTTTTTCATAAGTCAAATTTAAAAAAAAAATACAGGTTTTAATAAAGTCTCAAAAAATGAATGAGACTTTTAATCTATTAATGACTACATTTTTTAACAAATCGAAAAGGAATCTTCATCGTAGGTTAGGAACGACGAACAGAAATTGATTGTTTAGAAATACCTGCAGACAGAGGAAGCGCAAATAAGTATAAATTTAAAAGTGAGAAATATTTTAACTAAACAAAAGGACGTTATTTTATAATGCTTTGATAAATTTTATTAATACTTAGAATTTCAGGGTGTAAATAACTGAAATCTTTCGAAATTTGTTCATAAAAATAAACTCAATAATACGTCGTTGATACGTGTTTTGTTCTGTAGCTAATATTTTAATATTTTTGAAATTAAAATCAAAGTAATTATTAAAATTCCGAGAATTCGTTGGCAAACCAGTGTTAAAATTCCCAACTTTATCATTTCTTTTATTTTCAGAGATTCTGGTTTTTACTCTGCCGAGTAACAGCTGAGCTGGTAATAGTTAAAAATATCAAAGGTTTTGTGCATTTCACATTTATGTCTTACATTAATCCTTTTTTGGCACACCTCCCTAAAGTAACGCACTTGCCACATGGGGTCGTTGACAACGCCAGCGTGAAAAATTGTTATAAACAATAAAGTAGTTACTATTTTTACTTAAAACTTTTTAAAAATCTTTTTGAATACTTATTTTGAAAGATCATATCGGTAGTTGATTCCATAAAGTTTAATGCACACCGTGGTCGTAAACGGCCACAGGTGACTTTAAACGACTTCTGTATAGAGATGAACTCACGCAGTCTTACGGTCTATGCCCTTAAAGTTAGTTCAACATCTGAATTATCGATATATGTTACTATAAATCCGCTACCCTTATGTTTAGATACTCTAATTTTTTAATTTAAAACGTCTGGGGTCGTTTACGACATCCTATGCGCGAACACAGGTCATTTTTTCAGTGAATCTATACTGACATAAGCATGTATATATGTTGATACAGTATTCATTTTTAGCGGTTTATTCTGATTAGATATATCGATTTTTGAGCTTTTGGCGATGAGAAATCTGTTTTTTTTTACTTTTAGCCCTACCCAGAACGTGGGATTTTTCTGCACCAACCACTCTCCCATCTGGAAGAAACACATTCAAACGTAACGTGTCGGTAAGTCGGCTGTGCTACAGGTTGCGAGAGCCAGCCTCGTGTACAGCCGAAAATGCACGAGCACGAACCTGATCCTCACCCCCTTCGGTGGCTAACTAGCTATTTGGATGCGTTTGTCAGTAAACTGAATATTGCACGGTTTCAAGAGTATGAAAGTTTATGGGGAATTTTTTAATGATTGTTTTGTAATGAATTCTAAGGGAAAATTAAAAAATAATTACAAAAATCTTTTTATTATTTCCTAAATTTTTAAAAAAATATTTAGGAGATTTTAAAGCAAAGTTTTGCAGTTTTTCCATATTACATAATTTTAGAAAAATTAAGGAACATAATTTTTATAAAACCTTCTTGTGCAATTTTGTTACACAAGTTTTTTAAGTAGGTATATGTTGGTTTAAAAACTGAACTTTTAAATTTGAATAAAATTAAGAGGTAAGCTTTAAGGGCAAGTCGTTGGAAGAGATATGGGAGGATCCGAAAGATAAAGTAAAAAGAGTGTGTCCAAAAAAAGGTATTTAGAACGAAGAAGAAAAAAGGAATGGTGAATCCCTGGTGAAATATGGAATGTAAGATGATGAAGAGAAAGGTGAAAAGAAAGCACAGCAAGTGGAAATAAGGAACTGCGAAAAGGGAGGAGTACGTAGAAATTAGGAAGAAGTTTTGGGTAATATGTAAGAAGAAAGAGCGGGGAAAGGACAAAGAGCTGGAAGAGGAGTTAAGAAATGTTAAGACAGAAGGGGACGTGTGTAAGATAATTAAGATGTTTGAAAAGGTAGGGTGATGATAAGTGAGAAGATAGGGAGTGACAAATGGAGAAAATTTTTAGAGATTCATTTCAGGGATCAGATACGCGATAAGGAAGCTGAAAAGGTCTAAGGTCAGAAGGATGCATGAGGAAGGAAGGAGGGTATATGAGTTGGGTAAAAGAAACACCAGGGCGAAAAAGAAGGAAGAAGCAACTCGAAACAAATTGTAGTATTTTGAAGATTTAGAAATGAAAATTTTAGGGAATATTTAACAAGATTGTAAAACATTACATAATATTTGCAAAATGATAAAAAATGAAATTTAACCATTTTCAAGCAGTTTTACGGATATCTCAGGTTAATTAAAAATATATTTAGGAATTTTAAAGTGTTTAATAGATTACAAATATTTAAAGAATAAAAGATCTTTGAAAATGTAGGACATATTTTCTATTTTTTTCAAGTTTCGAAAGATCCTAAATATGTCGACTCTTTTTTTTTACATATCTGAAACCTTTAACAATCTTTTTGAATTTTCTGGAAAAACTTAGGAAAATTATGTTTATGCAATAACCTTAAAGCAAATAAAAAAGGCCCTTAAAAATAAATAGTGATTCAAATCTTTTATTTTGTATTATAAATTGTTTTCCCCATCAAATCATAATTTATCCACTATTTTTTATTGACTGAAAGATAGTTTTTAGTTGAAAATACAAGAACGTTGAATATTAATAATTTATGTTCAAAATGCACCTATTTTCATGTCTCGGAAGTCTTTATTCCTTTTGATAAAATTGCGTAAGACCAATAGTTATAATATTAAAACTAAAATTTGAAATTGAAAAGACATGAACTATAAAAAAATTAAATTTCGAAAAGATAAAACTTGTGCTAAGTTGTGCTCGAAAAATTAAATCATTACTTCCTCTAAATAAATTACATGAGATCAGCAGTTCTCATATTAAAACTCAAAATTAAAAACTCATAAACATAAAAGATAAAAAAAGACAAATTTTGAAAAATAAAACTTGTGCTAAGTGGTGCTTAAACATGATGATCTTACGTAATTTTTTTACAATAATTAATAACTGCATTTATCGAGCACAACTGAGAACACGTTTTAGTTTTTCGAAATTTGGCTATTTTTGATCTTTTACGTTTTTTATTTTTACCTTTTGAGTTTTAATATGTGAACTGTTGATCTTACGTAATTTTGTCAGAGGGAATAAAGACTGCATTTTTCCAGCACAACTCAGCACAAGTTCATTTTTTTCGAAAAGTTTTAAAAATAAGAACATTTTCTGTTGTTTTTCATTTGTTAGGTTTTTGGAACTGTTTTTCCCTGCACAAAATTGTGTATATTTCATGACGCGTAGCTCAACGTTCCTTTTTGCTCTGGTAACGAGTTGCAATTCTAGCAAAGAAAACGTTTTTCTAAAATTGTGCCTGTAATTTTTTATTGTTTAAAAAACTGTTTATGGCACAAGTGAGCACAAAACTAGCACAATTTAGCACAACTTTCATTTTTTCGCATAGATATCTTTGCGGATCTAAGTTCCGCGACATTCTATTTAGTTGACAATGTAATTATTTTTTGAAAATTCATCTTTTTTGGCACAAATCTAATCTATTTGGTTAAGGCTTTAACTATTTTTTGGCAGTAAAATATTTTTGTATTGCAATTCCGGCTATTCTATTTTTTAAAAAAAATTTATCTTTTTTGGTTGAAAATTGAACTACTTGGTTAAAAGCTGAGCTAATTTTCTAAAGACTTCTAGTTTGGTACCAACATTTTTTATTATTTTTTTAAAATTACACTTTGCATCATTTTTTGTGCTTCACATAAGTCCTTAAGTTATTTAAAGAACAGCAAAAATATCAGGCAGTAATTATTTGCAAAACGTAATATTAATCTTACAATTAGATTAAAAACAGTATGAATAAAAATGTCTTTAGTAAGAAATGTGTTTTTCGTAATAGTTCCGATATATAGAACTATAGATCGTATCACTCGCACGCTTTTTAAAAGCAGTGGTCGGCAAATTTTGTGATCAGTTTTCAGGTATGGTCAGGTTCTTCCCGATTAAATTTTTTCTACTAATTTTCGTCTCTTCATGTACCACAGTATGACTGACCATACTTTAGCAAGGGTGTTTCGTACACAGGAATGTCAACGTACGGAAATTAAAAAAATATATTTTGTCAACTATCGATTTGAAAATAACATAATGAGTATCTACGAATATTACCGATGCGATTGTTATATTACTTGTCTAGAAAATATGAAAATTTGAAGGAATTTAATATTTAATATATTACTAAATACTTCGAAAATTTTCAACTTTTATAGACAAATCGAATATCTATGAAATCAGAAAAATACGTCGATTTTAAATATATTTTTCCCATTTTCCAAGAAAAGGTCCCTGAGGAAACGGATGGACTAGCTACACGTGTCGCCCTGTAGCTATAGTAGGAGGCTTTATATCCGAGTCTGCATCTGCAAGTTCTAAGTCTCTAATAATAAACACCTTTGAGTTCTTATTCTAATGAATTTTTAACTTTTATTAACAGTCAACAATGTTATTTAACATTTAGCGGTCTCGAAAATCTCTGAGAGTATCCGGCGGGTATGACTGATAGGAAGTGGCATGAGTTTGTAGGCGGGGAAGGAGGCGAGGATCGTTACCGCTGTCCAGTTCTCTCGCTATGCCTCCACTGTTTTGGCTCTAAGGTGGCTCGCATGGGGAGGTCGGCAGCCGCGGTTACTGTATAGTATATAGCTGACATATGAGCACTGCGATAGTAAGAAATATTGAGTCGCGCACCCTCGCAGGGCCCACCGTAACACCAATCCCGATTTTTGGGCTCCATTACATAAATTTTGAAATATTAAAAAATTAACAGCACAACAATTTGAGCTTACTTTGGGCTTTTTAAAAAGGCAGAACTTAATTTTTAAAAAATCGTCCATATCTCCGAAAAACTAACCTTAAAATAAAAGATACCCTTAAGCTAAAAGTAAGAATATCAGAAATTTAGGCTTTTTGGGCTCCTATTGAGCACCAATACCGATATTTGGGCTCATTTATTTTTTGTAAAGGAGCGGAGATTTAGGGTGAAGATGCTGCCTGCTGCACCTCCACTGCAGAAACTTTGTAACACCAAGGGCGAAATTTTCAAGACTCTCCCGTCGTGAAAACCACCTCACGGGAATTCAGGTACGGTATTGCCCATTTTCTCGTAGATCCGGGCTCCGATTTTAACCTGATCAAAACCGTTATTTTAAACCCGGAATTAAAGGTTGACCCCCAGAAAGCAGTGAAGATAGCAGGAATCACTAATTATCCGGTGAAAACGATAGGCACTCTAAAGTTACCTATCTTGGAAACCCCTACCGAGTTCCACGTAGTAAGAAACTCTATCCCCGTGACTAGTGATGGAATGTTAGGTCGCCCCTACCTCAGGCAGGAGCAAGCCCAGCTGTCCTTCCGGCATAAGACCTTCGTGGCGATCACCAAACCAGTAACGCCGATTCCTTTTGAAAGCGGATATTAAATCTTTCTCTCGAACCTTACGAATTGCGACAAGGACGCGCAAACCTGTAAATATAGACATAAAGAACCCGGGACTCAAGGAAGGATATCTACCTAAAATGAATACCCCACAAGGAATCTATTTGGGAGAAGCAGCTGTGGCACTCCAAAATGGAGAATGTAGAGTGTTAGCTATAAACACCACTGCTGAAGCAGTAGAACTTGAGGTCAGTCCCCAGGAAATCTTCCCATACGACGTGTATGAATTTTCCGGAGAAGAATCAACCGGATCAGAACCGGACGCTGTACCTATTGAGTTACCAACACACCTAATTGACCCAGTGTCAGAACGTACGGAACAAGTGTTGAAAAGTCTTCATGTTTCCCAACTGACCCTAGAAGAGAAAGAATATGTTTATAACTGGGTACGGGATTTTCCCAATGTATTCCACTTAAACGGAGAACTGTTAAGTTGCACCCATTTTCTGCAACACAGCATCCCCACCACGCACGATAAGGTGATAATGCGAAAGCCGTACCGACATCTCCAGGCGACATCTGACGAGGTCCCCTTACAATTCCCCTATAATGATAATTCCTCAGAGGATGGACGCATCAAGAGTTCGAAAGTATAGGTTGGTGGCGGACTATAGAGTCCTCAATGACAAAGTCATAGGGGACGCGTATCCGTTACCCAATATTACGGATATTTGGGACCACCTCGGTAAAGCACAGTACTTTTCAGTACTAGATTCAGCAATTGGTTTTCATCAAATTCAAGACGTTTGGGAATGCAAACCTGTGAAGGATCAGATCCTGAGCTCTCCCCATGGTCGATTTAAAACGTATTCGATCGTAGTCAAACGAAAACACAGTGATGAGCTCGATTGGAGGGATATGTCTCTAGGACAGCAAAATCTCTCCCTAGCATTAGCCAAAGATGAGCAGACAAGCTGTCAAATAGCCAATTCTGGAGATTTGTTGGGCCCTCTTCCTTAGAATAAATTATCCGAACTAATAGCGAAGGTGGTTTGTGAACCACCCATAACTATAACCTTTTGCCATGGTCGAATCGAGGTTCCCCCAAGCGAAATACGACTAAAAATCATTGCAGAATACCACGGTAGCCTAATAGGTAACCATAAAGGGATCACGAAAACTTATAGGCGAATTAGCGAAAGGTACACTTGGCCAAGAATACGCGACGATGTTACCGAGTATATCCGTAACTGCAAAAGTTGCCTAGAGCAAAAATTAATGCGAGCGCGCACGCGAGAACCGATGGTAATCACCGAAACCCCGGCAGAACCTTTCGACAAAGTCTCGCTGGATACAGTCGGAAAGTTACCTACTACTCCCAACGGGAATCGACACATTTTAACTATGCAGGACAATTTTAGAAAATACTGCATCACCGTTCCTATACCCAACCTAAAAACAACCACGATAGCCCCGTCGCGGTAGCCACAAGTTAAAACAGTTGACCACATTGGGTTATCGCCCACAGACTAATGGGTCTTTGGAACGCAGTCATATTGTGCTCACTGACTACATTAAACACTATGCAGTCAATTATGACGATTGGGATCGATTGCTCCCATTCGCCATGTTTGCTTACAACACGTCTGTGCACGAAGCGACAAACTTTACCCCATACGAGCTGGTATTCGGCCGACTGGCCAGAATACCTAGCGCTTTCCCTCAATCAGAGCACTTAGAAACTTATGGCACTTATCTCCGAGACTTAATCACTAGAGTGACCGAAATCCAGCGCTTAGCCGCTCAAAATTTGACATGGGCTAAGCTGCGATTGAAGGAAATCTATGATAGAAGGACCCGACCCTTGAAGGCTAAGATAGGAGATAAGGTATATGTAGTATAGGATGTCAGGGAAGGAAAATTCGACAGTAGAGCCCATGGTCCCTACGCCATAGTAGGGTTCACCACACATAATAATGTAATCTTGGAAACCGAAGACGGAAAGCGTTTCTCCAAGCATGCAGATAAGCTTCTGGTAACCAATTGTTAGGTATAAAAGAAGTCTATCATCAACGTGTAAAAGAAAATGCAACAATTGGCAGCAAATTCGGGCTCTAGGAACGTGCGTTCGACTTTACCGGTATTCCTAATTAGTCATGGGTCCCTAATAATGTTTTTTGTTTGTTTATATAGGTAATCTATCCTTTGAATACCCAGCAAGATGGAAATACTATGGTTGACGCTGTTTCTAATCTTGTCTCTACCGAGCCAACAAAATTCAGAAGAGCTATCATAAAAAATCACGCCCTTAAGGACAAGCACAGGGCTTTATTATGAGCAATTGGGAATAATGAGACGGACTATTGGCACCTGGAGAGTCACTATTTTTTTTAACGTGGGAAAAATTCAAGGTTCACTGGAAACCTATGAGCAGCTGTTTCATCGTCTGTCAGCTCTCTGTCCCTCAGACTTCGGGAGCCTATGTCTACAAACGATCTCCGACTATGGTTTAGACTATGGTTTAGACTTAAAGGAGGTCGCGAGACACACGAATGAAATGAATCATAGAATTGAAAAATTAGTTTCACCTAAATTACTAAATGGGCTTAGAAGTCGAAGAGCCGCTCCACTATTAGGCATATTGGGTAGCCTAATGGGACCTGTAGCCGGATTATTATTGTAAGACGACGGAAAACCCATCGAGAGGGAAATTGCCGAACTTAATGAACTTCAAAGAAACATCTCATATGCAGTTGGCAGACAAACACATGTGGTGCGGGCGCAATTAGAGATGATTCACCAGCTTTCCAACGGTAATAAAGAGAAAATAGCCTTCCAAAAAAGACAACTTTTCCAAAATATTATAAAGTTGGATAACCTTCAACGTGATGTTGCTGAGCTGAAGCATGTCGAAAGTCTGACTTCTCTAAGAGTGGTGGGCGCCAGTATCGACGATTACCTCCGAGCAGCCAGCCGAATCCTTGAAGTCATTCACACATCCCGCCAATGTCGTATGTCAAGTACACTGTATACCAATTACACTGGGTATCAGTGCTTCAGCTAATTTTGAAAAACGACTCAAGAAGAGCTTAAATTTGTCCCGATTTCTCCCACCTGGCTGTTGGGGAATCTCAAAGAACGCATATATTAATGACCCATGAAGAAATAGAGTCATGCGTGGTACTTCCATATTATAGGATCTGCGAAAGTAACTCCCCTCTTAACGAGAACGCAATGTAAAAAATGGCGAAAGCGGGCTCCTGCTGAATCCGGAAATGACCTCACTCAAGATCTGTAACATTCAGATTTCCTACAATAGACAGGGTGAATGGACGAGTGTTGTCACGTTAAATGGATGGCTCTACTCATTGGTAAAACCAATAACTGGAAAATTGTTCTGTCTCAATCTGACAGCTGAGTTGGTCCATCTAGATCAAATAGGAATAATACAACTAGAACCTGGATGTCAGCTACGGACTCAAAAACGCGTCTTTCACGGCTTGGCCATTAGAACTGGAGAAGCTGAAATCATCTACGAACCTGCACTACACTTAACTTTAACGAAGTTGTCGCTGATTTTAAGGGAACACCAAAACCTCATGTCGGAAATAGCTCGAGCTGAAATTCAGCTCGAAGCTTTCTCTACCGAAGAAGAAAATTTTATTATCAATGAGAAATCTTTGAATTCTTTGGAACAACAGTTATATCAGTTGAGCCTAGAGCGGCAAAGAGTAGACAAACTACACTCACATACAAGTCTAAAACACTTTATGGGGAGACGAAAATCTCATCACGCAATTCCGCAAACGGCCGATCCAATGAGATCCGAAAGAGAAGAGATGTCGGCAACAGCGATCTGCAACTTAGACATGTTAAAGTATTTTCTAATAATGGAACGATACATTGTACTCACAGATTTCCATTAATAATCCTACTGTTCTATCTTTGTCATCCCTATTTTCGTTGCCGTTGAGGTCACTCTAGTTCCTACTCTCATTCGCGACACACACACGTTCACGCACGTAGTCGCGTGACAGGTCCTCTCACACGCGGGTTTTCACTTGTTTCAATGGAGGGTGTAACAATCGACTCTTAACCAAGTTGACACGGAGTGTGTTTAAATTCGCATGTCTACTTATTATTCCTCTCCCCATTAATCCAAATGCTAACTTTAATAGACAATTTCCCAGAAGTTTTGAGATTCGACCTTAAAATTTCATAAGGCGTTCCTTCTTTTTGTTGAAAATTAAAATTGATGGGGGTGCCGAATTTTCGATTAACCTTCCCACACAACTGTTGTTCCCGGTAATAATTTTTCTGGTGCCCAGAAAACCCAGTTATTCCGTAAAACTTACAGTATTGTTAATCCTCCGGTGGAATCGTTGGAAGGAGAGATTTTACAGGATTTTACGTCCCCACGATAAGGTTTCCAACGCGCCCTAGTTAGGAAGTTATTTTTTAATAACTTTACACGTCGACCCGACTGTCTTTCCACGAAGCTCGAGTTTCTGAGAATTATTACAGCGGGAGGCGAACCATAAGGTTGTACGTGAGGTACCTTCGTGTCTAACTCGACGGTCGTTTGTTAAAGAATTTTCACGGGAAGATTCCCTTTTAAGAGACTACTTGCTCGGTTCAAGTAGCTCTGCAAACTGCTATGAACTGTCTATTGAAGTTAGCATTAGGATTAATGGGGAGAGGAAAACCCGCGTGTGAGAGGACGTGTCACGCGACTACGTGCGGGAACGTGTGTGTGTGTCGCGAATGAGAGTAGAAACTAGAGTGGTCTTAACGGCAACGAAAATAGTGATCAAATGAACATCGCCCTTTTGTGCAAAGGTAGAATAGTAGGATTATTAATGGAAATCTGTGAGTACAATGTATCGTTCTATTATTAGAAAATACTTGAACTTGTAATAAAAACTATGCCTTTTATTTCGTGCCTTGGGGGCTGAATGAACAATTTTATGGTTCTCTCATTTAAAAAGAAAAACAAAAGACTCCTTGATTATTATTAAGATCCTTTCACAAATAGACGGTAAAGTTAGTATTCTTAGGTGAGAACAGTTAAATGACGTCCCGCAAAAATAATAAACGAGGACTGATGTAGGACCTCGTTCACTTTCTGTAGTCTCCACAACCCATTGGGCATTTCTTGGCATTTTAGGAAATTGAGCCTGCTAGCAATAGGTAATTATTTCTAAAATGAACGGCGAAAGTTAACTGACCTTTACCATTCGTGCACTTCACCAGGCATTGGTTTCCGTTATGTTACTTGAGCTTAGCTAACCGTACCGTGTTCTTATTTTTATGTTCACAGCAGACAATATGCTACCCTAGACGTAGATATAGTAAGTACTGTCGTATGTAAACAAGCCAACAGTAAAGATGGCGGGAAATGGTACGAAGGAAAAACGTCTTCGAGCTCCCAATTTCACAAAATCTAAAATCGAAATATTTACATGCTTAGCTTCAGATTATAAAAACATAGTAGTACTTAGCTGTTAAAATTCGACATTTTGGGAAAAAATTGAACCATTTGTATGACATTTTCTTCTTTATTTACACAAAAATCTTTTCTTCATTAGAAAATTCATCTATTTTAGTTTAAATGCAGCTTTCTAGTTTAAAAACATATGTTTTTTTCATTTTTGCTTGAACTCAACTATTTTCAGTTTAAAATAACCACACAAAAAAATTTTGCGCCGCTTAATTGACAAAAATACAAATTGGGGGGGGGGGAGGCTAGTGCAATCACATTTACCTTGCAATACATATTCCACTCTAAATGCGCTCCATTGCACCACCAGCAGTTTTTAAATCAAATTAAAAATCAGAAATTTATTAAATTGTAAACACTTTAAGCGAGTGATAACTCATGATAACTTAAACTTCCATATTTTAAGATATCAAATCGCAAAAAAATAATTCGATTCGA
>JAAAKG020164452.1:0-28609 GCA_010014905.2 Druon quercuslanigerum
ACCTATCCTTTGCCAGGTACTTTTTGACAAAAGCAGGATCTTTTCTGCTGCTCTGGCCAGGTAAATCCTCTCCTCTGATCTTAAGTGCTGAATTTTCAGTGTCACGCACACTCTTGTGATCACGTCTTCAAGCTGCTCTTCAGTACCTAGGTTTTAACAAAATATTTAATTAGATCCAGCCTATTCTTTAGTTTCCACACACTGCCAATGTCGCGCCGGTCAGTTATTCTTTAGCAAATCCGATCTTCAGTCGGAATCCTTTATCTATGACATGAACTCGGCTGCATACATATGACAATGCGTGCTCACGTGGCAGCATTATATAAACATGTCGCGGCTATATCAGCTTGCACTTGCTACACCGCACGCGCCCGACAACAGCACCTATATGCCATCCGCGGACGGAACACACGACCGGTGCATTCAGCACTGCAGTCCGGCGGACGAAAATCAGCGGCAGCGCATGCAGTAAACACAGCCCTCTACTTGGGCCCTGCCTACTCTCTGTCACTCGCTCTCTTCACGTATGCACTCCTCCGCTGCGTGCAATGTTGCCACACTTATTTCACTGTGCATTTATACTTCTCTTCTCGCCAAGACGCATGCCGCCAGTCGGCCATCCTCTTTCCCAGAAATTTACAAAAATCGCTTTTTCTCAACTCTCGTCAAACTCACTTTTCTCGCGTCCCGAACAAATTTCTATCTTTATGCATCACAAAAGACATGTGCCTTTACGTGTACAAATCCGCATCTTGACAAGTTTATTGGAATAGGGCATGCGTCGCAACTATTCCGAGAAATACATTATTGTTCTTACCCCTCTCTCCTGTGTCTTTTTCACATTTATTGCCCCCTCTGTGCGTCATGTTGGCCTCAGTTTAAGCTGCGGAAACTCCTGCCCTTCTAAAGCACCTTTCCTCAGAAAGTCCGTCACTCTGCAGGTCTCTTTATCCTTTGTAGCCACAGTTCACAAAAGACACGACGCGCACATCACAAACACTCTCGAATCGTTTCTTTTACACAATCACTGCACCACTCACCTCGCGCAGTGGAATAGTGTTGCGAGGGTACCATAACCTGTTAGAGTTGAATGGTAGAGGTGAAATAATCAGCGATATATAAAAACGAACTGAACCAATTTATTGAATGCACTCTTCAAGAAAGTCCTTACAGGGCAACATCTCACCAAGAACTACTCACTCTCTGTTGCGCTCAGCACACCCGAAAAACGAAACGGCTCTCCCTACCACGCACACATATATGTAGTCAGACTCAGAAGAGTTACTGATTGCTTATTCTTACAGTTTTACTATACTCTTTCGCTTGTACATGACAAATACGACGTTTATGACTACGAATATCTTTCTTTTAAAAAATCCCCACAAGAATTGTTTGAAAAATCGGAAAAAAATTTAAATACACGCAAAAAAAGTGTAGCTATGTCAGGGAAGTTAATCCCTTTGGCAGCTAAACGTTTAGTTGAAAATGAACGAAAAAATGTGGAACATTCTCTGTAACAGCTAAAGTAAATATCTTTGACCACTTTCACTGCTTTGGTGATAGTGGGTAGTCAAAAGAAACATTAAGTATGGCTGGAACAAAAATATTTAAATTCAAAAAGAATACTAATCAAAATGTATAGTTGCTGTAACTATAACCCTGCAAACGACAGAAACAGAAAAGATTGGGAAGTTATTTTTAGATTTTATATTTATGTATATTATTGTTGTAAATAGTAAATTTAAACAAAAACAACATTGACACAACGTGAAAGATCTGGAGATCGCACGAAAACGCACCGGCGAAAAAGACTTAAACGTCAGAAATAACAAACAGATCTAACCAACCTAACCTTGCGAAATGGCGCGAATTTTGCGAACTGACTTCGAGTTGCTTAGAGTAAGAATGTACAATAATTGGATACACATCGTGTATCTCATTTGATTATTTATGATTATTTTGTAAAACTAAAGCTTTACTTACTTTCTTTCATCGAGATGATATTGCACATCAACTTTCGCCGCCATTTTAGGTACATTATTCAATTAAATCGCCGACATTTACAATATAGCTCTTACAGCGATAATCAAATTCATCATATCTGACGAATAAGTGGTTGCTATTAGAATATATATTTCCATTTCATCTAAATTTTTTACTTCATTTACGATATTGAGCAAATATACCATTTACTGACAATAATAATTTCTCTGATTTAGCAATTTTGTCAAAAGTGTTCTTTCACTTAAACAGTTTATATAATATAACCAAATTATTTATCTGGTGTAGATATACTGATTCTTTATATCAGGATAATTTTAAATTTGTTCGTCCACGCAGTGAAATTTTTTTTCCGTGAAATTTGGTATGCAAAATCCTTTTCAAGTATTTTTCAGCAAGAATGAAACTTAGACGCAAAATAAAATTAGTTTTAGAAAAAATGAGAGATTTCTACTAAACTTTCAATCTTTCAATTAATACCTATCACTTTGTATTGAATAACACTTAATTTTTTTCAATATTGCAACTTACAACATTTTCAGATCGGTACAAAATGTTTACACAATACCTTTACAGTTTTTAATTAATACAAACATAACCTCGAACATAGCAATTATTCCATGTATCTAGAAACCATGTTATAAAGCTCTTATATTTGTTTCTATTCGATTTTCTATTTCGTTTAGTTTCAGCAAAATGAAACAAAAGCAAGAAAAGCATTTTGAACGTTGAAAAGCTAAATAAAACTTTTATAGATATTAATTACGATTCGCTTGTAAAGAAATAAAAAATTTCATCATTATTGAAATTTATTATCAATGGTATCACATATTATTGGTCAATGCTGGAATAGTTGACAAATTGACAAAACGATTGAATATAAATCTTGAAATATTGAGTACGGAAAAATTAATATTTACACTCGCCATGTGAGGAACAGTAGAACAGATTGGGTCTCTTTATGTCGGACTTCGCAAGCGCATGTCTACTTCTTTTGGCATGGTCCTCACGTTCAACGTTGTAGCTTCACCGAATTCATCTGAAATATTTTTCAAAACTCGCGTGAGATTTTCTTTCTTAAAATTCGAGCACTCTTGGTGCGAAATGCCGAAGAAACCTTCGATGGAGAATAAGTTGGAAAGAGATTAAACTCTTCCAAGATTTTCCCTGTAAGACTATGACTTAGGACTGAGCTAGAAGAGAGGATCTTCTAGTCACTCCTAGTATAGTGTAAGGTCCTCGCGGTTCGCCCGGGTGGACGCGAGGGAGAAGCGTCAGGCTAGCGCAACACGAATTCTATTTTTTTATTATTTTTATTTTTTTTATTTTCGAAAAAAAATATTTTTATAACTCGCACCGCCTATTTTTATTTAATCGATTTTGGACAGGAAATTATAAGGACTACTATCTCGCCGAATATAGATGAATAAATATATTTTTTTTATTGCTTTTTTTCATTTATTACTACCATCACATAAAAAAGTACATATAAAAAAGAAAGGGATATAAGAAGTGTTCATGTTATGTATTATTATAATAAGAAGGCTTATAAATGCTTAATACAATCTATAGATACATAGAAAAAGAAAGGTGATTTCTATTTAGAGTAAAATATGGAAAATAACGAATACCGGAAGCTAGAAGTTAACAATTAAGTGAAAAAAAGATAGTAATTCAAGTCTTCGCCCCAACGCATCAGAACCGCATTAGCATTACTTCAATGTGGAGGGCTGCCTCTGTGTTATTCTCAGCACAGCTCTCTTTCTTCTCTCTCGTTTTCATAGAGTATTCTGATCCGGCATCATCCCATCGGGCGCAGAAGAACAGAGTGCATTGAACAGAGAGATTGAATAAAGAATTCGTTGGGGTGTTACTGAAGGCACCTTCTATGTCTAAAAACGCTGATATCGCTATATCCTCTTCTGGCCCCGCTTTTTGTACCCGGGAGGTAAATGCATGAAGTGCGTCAGTAGTGGAGTTACCTTCCTGCGAGGCAAATTAATTACTATGAAGAGGTCTGTGAAGTAAGATTTCCTCCTTTAAATGAAAAACTACTAACTTTTCTAATGTTTTCAACATAAAGGAAGTTAGACTAATCGGTCTAAATGACTTAGCCTCATAGTACGAGTCCCTCCCCGGTTTTGGTATAAAAATCGCTTTGACTTTCCTCCAGTAGTGGTGACGTTACAGAGCGGTCTTATTAGTACATCCAAACCTTCTTGGATAAACGCCGGAAAATACTGTCTTCTCCAACGGCCTTGTATGGGCCGAAACGCTGAACAACCCATCTTATTTTTGATTATGTGACAATCTGGTTCGCGATTCTCTAATCATTCCCACTGGCCATTCAGCCTAACAGCCTCTTCCTCCGGTCGATACCCAGATATGAAACCAGGAAAGTGCACCTTCATGAGGTGTTCTAAGATTTCTCTAGCCGATTCTGTCATGCCTTTAATTGACATGCTGGATTTTTCTTTAAGATTCTCTGGAGTCTAGCCGTATCAGGTACATTTTGAATGCCCTGACAATGCCCTCTCCATGGTAATCTTTTAAGTCGATTGTATCTCTTTCGTGTATTTTACTAAACTAGCCTTATACAATTCCCATTTACCAGTTTTCCTGGCTTCATTAAATGATCTTCTGGTTTCTCTTTTGAGAGCCTAAAGTTTATTATTCCACCAAGGTAATCCTTTTCTGGTTTCCTAATTCGAGGAGGACGGTTATCCTCATACGATTTATGCATTAAATTTTTTACTATATCCAAAGCAAACTTCAACTGATCAATTGATCTAATCCTTCTGGGTATACTTGCCAAGGCCTCTCCGAGATCTTCCCTATGTCCGTCCCAGTCGGTCGCTCTTGGAATCCTATACAAGATTGAATCACACATGTCAGTTGCCAGCGAATAACATACATGCATATGATCTGATAGGGATGTCTCAGGCGATACATGCCAATCACCGAATGGTTCTCTAATGGATAAAGAGAAAAAGGTTATGTCAATAACCTCTTGACATCTAGCTGTCAGGAAGGTTGGTGTATGTCCGCGATTTGATGTAATCAAATCGGTAGTTAAAAGATAACCTAAAAGGTACTCACCCCCAATGTTGATCTTCTTACTGTTCTATATCGTATGATGAGCGTTTGCATCACATCCAATATCCAGCGTCCATCCTTTCGAGCTGCAGTAGTCCACCAAGCGTCTTAGTTCCTCTGATGGTGGCGGGAATAAAGAGTCAAGTGGCAGGTATGCTGAGCAGATCACTAGATGTTGTCGTTTTCCCACTCTTCGATGTTCGATTTTTATCGCTACCAGATCTCTATTATTGAACCTCGGTAGACCGACAATGTCGATATCCCTGCTAACATATACGGCTATCCGAGGATTTTCATCAGATCTATTTTATACAATAGAGCCGTATTTCTGGCTTATGCTTCTTACTTCTGCCTTCTAATACCAAGGTTCTTGTATTAGTGCAAAGGTCGTATGTTCTACTGTAACTCGTCTGCTTAGGATGGCAGATGCAACTTTACAGTGATGAAGATTTGTTTGGGTGAAATCTAAACGTGACGATTTGGTGCTGTGCATTACGAAGCAGCTCCAACCTTCAACTGTTCGGAGGGGGGCTGCTCTTTTGCCACCCCCGTAGCGTCTTTACGCGTAGACAGGATATTCATCTGGATCCTTCTAATCCCTATATAAGGTCTACAATCGACCTTTTCTATATGCTGTACGATTGAAGGGGCCACACTCAAGATCAACTGAGTTGATTTGGTGTCTCTCTTCACGTCGATTATAGTCCAATCTTCCACCCTTAACGTCGGTTTTTGGATATTCATACTCTTGACGATGGATGTAGGCTCTTCGGCATCACTTTGTATCCAAGCAATAAGCTTGACGGGCCTTGGAAGGTCCTTGCAATCAATGATCTTGATTGCCGCATCCTCCCAAGGCCCCAGACCTCCAATCGTCCCAATGTGGCATGTCCTAGACATTTCATCCGCGCAGACGACGGCTAGCACACCGCTCTTATATCGCAATCCTCAAACCTTGGGATAATGTCGCCCGGTTTTACCCCAGCGGTCATTTTCTTGAGGGCTCTCTCTATGACCGCTGCTTGCTCCATGCTAAACTTTCTTTGCGGGAAGCTCTCCGGAACAACGGTCATTTTCAGGTGGCTTTGAAAGGCGAGACTGTAGGAGCCTCCTGGGTCTCCGACCTTACCCCTCTTACTCTCCCTGTCTCTACTTTGGAGTACTGTCATCACACTGAGACCGTTTTGGGATCTCAGGTTTAGGAGCTGTCTCACGCTGCAACTTAAGCTGCTCGCGATGGTACTTCCTTCTGGCTGCAGTACTATACTTTCTTTTCTTGGGGCCTCCTGCAACTCTATTGGTCTCAGTGGCATCGGCTTCTGAAATGTGGCTATTTAGGGCTTCATGCCCAGCCGTACCAACGAGAAGCTAGGAAAAAACAAGGTCTATACCCACAGAGCACCGCTGTGTGGATAAGGCACATTTAGACTGGGAGGTTGCCCGTTATCCCAGGTCACCGTTTGAATCACCATTCCCTGGTGACATTTAGCCCTCGACACCCTACTAACCATCAACTCCTACCCGTAAGGGTTATTCTTGTTGTGGGTTTCAGGCCGTTGTAATCCGCGGGATTTCTTAGGCCTCCTCACCACGACCAGGTCCGAACTATCTTTCACCTTATTCAGGGAAACTTAATTCCCCGTTATAAAGAGTAGAAGAGCTCACGCGTCCTATAGAGGAGGATTTGATGTCTCAAAACGCAGAGATCCGGTAATTTAAAGTTATTGCAACGTTAACTTAAAGTTACTTCAACGTTAGCTTAATGAAACTTTAATGTTAGCTTAATATTAGTTTAAAATTAGCTTAAGTTTATTGTATGTCTGTATTATTTATCCATATGTTATGTGTACTGTCGAACGCTAGCCACTCAGAATTCATTACCACGTCCCCCGATACTAATTGAAGACTAATTTGAAGACTGAGGCTTTAGCTAGCTTCACTCTCTCAACCTTTATTTGAGCTTCGCGCAATTTCTCAATGATGGAAATAATTTCATTATCATAACTTAGAGTTCCTGCTGTTTGAGATGCTGTGAGTAGTCAAAGATGGTCTAACAGTTCGTTAGAATTATCACTATGTGAAAAAAGTTTCGTTATAATATTCTTATATTGTATAGTTCGAGTGAATGGGTTTTAAGGGACTATAATTCTTCCTACATGTATTTGTATCAATAGCAATTGTCTTTTAGCTGTTTTCATCATCATGGCTTACGTAAGTTTCATCAGGTTTTTGTTTAAACAAAAGATCAAACAAGCCAGTACTTTGCGATACAGTTTTTGGCTAATCTTGATATATTGTCCATTAAAACTGACTGATGTGTCACCACAAACCATATCGAAATATTGTTATATATTTTTATTTTATAGTCCAATAAATTTATTTGCCAAGTTTTAATCATTTTCAGTAGGTTCATTATTTTCTTCAACTCTATTTGTATCATGTGCTTCTTCATTACAAGCAGTTATCAAAGCAATATTTTAATTTTCTGTTTCAACTTCTTATTTCACAATCTTATTATTGATATATTCATTGTTCCATTCAGTTATACCAGACGCATTTAATAATAAATTTTTTAATGGTGTTTTTGTCGACTAGCATCGTAATCTTCTGCTATTTGACGGAGCACATCTTGCTCTATATGAAACATGTTTATACCTGTGTGTCTTACACTATACGATCTTTATTTACAGTCAAGCAATGCTATTTATAGACCATAGAAACGGTTAAATCCTCTTCTATACCGGCCCTCATTTAAATGACTATCTTTATCAATAACTAAAAATCCACATTTTTATGTATTCCAACATTGTGAACATAAATCTTAGAACTGAGTATATATCATGTCAGTATTTACTTGGTCAACATACACATTGTTAAGATTTTTCGCATCTCGTGAAAAAATAAGTAATAAATTAACATTATCTCGGACTAGAGGCTTAGCAATGCGAGCATACGTTCGACATAAGTAAAAACAGTCAACATTGACGTGTCCATCTATACAGGAGAAGGCTCTAACATTGTCCTGCTTCTTACACGCAATGCCATCGAATATAAAGATTTACTGGGCGAAATTTCTCGTTCATGCTAACTGTATGGAAAATACTCAATAACATTTACATCATTGATTACTTTTTCCAAGAATTGATACTTGGGTTGTTGCAAAGATTTTGATTAAACATAAACATTATCACATCTTAAACTATTTAGATTTAGAATTGAAGAAAGAAGTGAATTCGTTTTACCACAATTTGATGTTCCATAAAAAACTACACGAATGTTGTCTGGCAGTAGATTACCATGGCGTTCCACCCTCTTCTGTCCATACCCAACGAGGGAGTCGATATTCGCGAATGGAAATTCAACAAGTTGTGTCTTGAATCTTATTTTAATATTGCATTCTGAGTAAGTTATAAGTACAGTGCTTATATATCTTTTTTGTCGGATCTCCCTTGAAAACACGACATTGCATGCACGTGAAGTAGACACTCGTAAATGCGCTCTCCGCCGCCAGATCAACATGAAACTTGACGCCCGATTCGTGAAATTTTACGTCCGCTTCATAAAACTTAACGCTCGCTGTATTCAATTTGACGGACGAGGAAGCAAATTATATTTATCTTTTAAAAAATGGCATCGCTGTTTCTGCCTTTCACTTATAATTAAAAGTTGTCAAGAATATTAAAGATTCTTTATCTGTTTCACATGCTTGTTTTCAAGAAGGGTGGGACAAAAATTATCGTGTATATCAAGGGCGTAAAGACGGTTATTTTGACGAGGGTGACTGCCACCGTCGTTTTGCTCAGGTGGCAAATTCATACTCCTCAAAATATCTATCTTTACGCTCTTGATACATAAAATACTATTGTATATTTTTTGCAGCATTAAAAAAATACAATACCTGTCATTAACATAGGCTGAAGGCGATTTGAAGCGCATTTTATTTTAGTAGCAGCATACTATTTAAGTGACTATAAATGCGTTTGAAGTCACCTTCAGCAGAAGTTATTACATTTCTAAAAATTTAACGATGAAAAAACTATTTCAATGACTCCGTGACATTATAATAGAAAATTTAACGTTGAATCCAAATTGCAATAAATTGAATGCCAATATTGCTGTTTTTTTAGTTTTTTGTATGATACGCAAGGGATACTATGTGGATACTAGAAGGTTACCAGTATTGTGGCCTGATACTATGTTAGCTAAACGTTAAGAACGGGGTGATCCTGTATCTATTCTCAAGGCGAATGCACTCAGGATTAAGTGCAACATTACAACTAGAACCATTTAAACCCCCATGTTAATTTCAACAGTCCGGGGCACGTGTGGATCGTAACCATTGTGAAAACAAATACGGAGTATTTTCTAGTGGCATAATTTCAAACGATAATCCTTTTTGTTATAAGTGCGTCAGAAATGAAACTTTTCATGTCTGATAAGAAAGCACAAAGTGTTAAATTCTCCGCAAAATGGTTATTTCAGTGCAATAAAAGTGAGTTTCATAGATGTCCTTTACATTTTTTAATAAATACTGTCAATATTAATACAGATAAATATTTAAAACAAAGGACCCCGCACAGAATGCATGGGAAAATGTCTTTCGGTGGAATTGGTTATAACTTGGTAATTTTTTACGATATAAGGGCCCAATGAAATATATAAAATTCTTTTTGAATGTGCAGTTGTAACGCCATACGGTGCCAAGCGGTTAAAATCAGAGTATAAGATATATCCTTATAGCAGTGAAAGGAAGAGCGACGACAAGATCAGTATCACGGATTAAAACGTGGTGAATCTTAAGTCCGTCTCACAGAGCGCCCTCGCAACGTTCGAACGCAAAGTACTCAGTATTTAAGAATAACTGCAACACTCACTGTTTCAGGGCAGAAAGGTTATCAAGTAAGGTCAGTATCAAGTTCGATTGTGAAATGGTCTTTATCATATATATCGATCTATTCTCGAAAGGGTCGAACGCTAAGTGATCAATATTAAGAATCAACTATGAAACTCACTATTTCTGGACAGCATTGGTTTTGAAATATAGTCATAATCATGTATTAATTATATAAATTCCCCGCTCCTGGCAACTGCCGAATGCGAAGGTTCAATATTTTAAATTAAGTGGAACACTCACAGATTCAGGGAAGCAATGCTTCAAACATAAGATCATTATCAAGTTAGTTTCTGCTAATCATATATACCGTCCAGTTCTCACAACGGCCGCACTTGATCTTGGCCTTGTTTTATCACCGTTAGTGCTCTGAAATAGTGCGTGGTGCAGTTAATTCGAAATATTGAGTGCTTCGCGTTCCAACATTGTGGCAGGTGGACAATATATATGATGGACATTGCCGCACTTGATACTGACCTTATTCAAGCACCGTTGCTGGCCCTAAATTGTAAATTTTTCAGTTTAGTTAAAATATTGAGCGCTTACTGCTCTATATTTGCGAGGTGAGGGCGATTCCTATGATTGTCATTGCTGCACTTGATACTGACCTTATTTTATCGCCGTTGCTGCCCTGAAACAGTAAGTTTTAAAGTTGATTAAAAATGTTGAGCGCTAAGCGTTTCGCCGTTGCCATAAGCGCGCTGTGTGCTTGGTGCCGTATAGAGTTAAAACTGTTAATTTTTTGGACTTTTTTATGGCTATTTCACTTTTAAAACATTATTTAAATTGTATTTAAGAAATAGTCCATTTCTTTAAATAATTTATTATTAATATAATATTACTAGTTTATAATTAATCATTTTCAATAGACCCGCGCTTTTTGGTAAATGCGCAGTTGAAAAAGTCGCAGTCCGTTAATATCACTGGGGGAGTTTCCATAAATCCAGAATCTCGGAACTGTCTTCCTTTCACCTGTGTTTTTTGTCTTCTGTGTTTTCTCTCACTGTTTGGTCACGCCTGAGTGAGCAAAGCACATTCCCTTGCAGCCCCTCTCACCCATCCCGACCGCGGGGCGTCAAATCTCGGAAATACAAAATCAACTTTTAGTATGGGTATTTGAAATTTCTACATATAGAAAAAGCATCCCGTCAATATCTACGTATAACCTGCATGAAAAAGCTGCGTAAAGAATGAAAATATAATTTTTTATGATTCAATTTTTTTAATTGACCGAGGTTTGATTTTCTACAACTAAATGTCTCGGTGACTAAATATCCCGTGAGTATTATGTCCAGCGACGAGATCTTCGACTACCAGCCGAAGCGCGTGGCGCCCCAGTATCCTGCTCAGTCTTCAATCCTCTTTGACTCATGTATCTGACCTTCAGATGAGAGCCATTGAGAATAAACACGCACAAACAACCGACCGAAACAACTAGAAACTTACATACCGCGTGCAATCAAATTCAAATTAAGAACCAATAATAACACCAGGTTACTTATGTCTCCTAAAAGGCCTTTTACGTTTGAAAAAAATCAAACCCAATCAGTACTTAACCTTACAATGGATTATTGGACTAGTTTCAAACTTATAAATCACACTCGATTGAAATGTAAAAGCTGAAATTTGCCCCAGTGCTAAACAGAAAATCAAGAGATTTCAACAAAAATGTGTACATAAGGACTAAAGTAGATAGTCTCAAAAGTTAGCAGATCTGCAGATAAATTAGTAGCAATAGTAACACTAGGAAAAGCGTATGGAACTCGGGCTCTGACTCGTATTGCAACTTCACACGAGTAAAAACTCCAAACAGGGGCCATTCATCATAAATAAATATTTCAAATTCCCTATAATCTTTCGGTTCCCCGGTCAACGTTTTTAATTGAAATTATTTGCTTATATTTTTTAGTTTCCAGTGGATCAGAGAAGGGCTACTTCGGACCATGGAGACAATGCAAATACTTACTTTACGGCAGAGAAAAGTGCGGCCAGGGTATATCGAGATTTCAACCAGCGTGTACGTTTTTTTTCTATATTATATGATATTTTAAATAGATAGTTTCATAATATTTTGTAAACTTGACTAATGGGCTGTTGAAAATCTAAGCAAAGTTTTTTTTAATGTTAGGCCATCATCTCGTTTCTCCTACGTACCGTATTTTTTCACCGACCCCCTCGTTTTAAAGAAAAACAAGTTACGTATATTTTTCTACAATGACTAATTATTTAAAAAAAGAATATTTAGGTTTTTAAGTCAGAGTTTAAATTATTGTTTTCAGAATTTAGTGGGAGATTATACCAGAATTTATAATACTAAATCGATTGGCACTATTGTCATGTCTTTAAAAAAACCGAAAGTGCGTATGTTTTATGTTCTAAGAAAAAGTATAACACATTCTTTAGCAGGTTGTGTTAACTTGTTTTTTTGCAGTGTATTTTCTTATTTCTTTATAAATTTGTTTGTTTGTGTAATCGTTCTTTATTAGGATTTGCTTGACGTTTTGTAATTCTTTGCGTAATTTATCTTAATCTGTTACATAGACAGCTCTGTATGCAAGGGAGTGGATGAATGATTGTTTTTGAGATGGGTGGTGGTGGGAGGAGGTATATAGGTATCTGTTTGTATGAGTTGGTTATGTTGCGGGATGAAAAAAGTGTCATCAACGTAATGGAAACAAAATTCTGGTTTAACCTTGATTTTGTTGAAGATTTTTGTTTCTAGATGTTCCATAAAGATTTTGACTATTACAGGAAAGATTGGGGATCCCATTGCTGCTCCTGAGGTTTGTTCGTAGAACTGGTAATTGAAAGAGAAGTAAGTATAATTGAGACAGTGTTCTATCAAAGGTATGAGCTCGGAAGGGAAGTCTGTAAAAGTTTTAATAATTTTAATTGTATCAGAGATTGGTACTTTCGTAGAAAAAGAAATTATGTGGAAACTCACTATGATGACTTCGGGTTGAATGTGAATCTGTTGTATCTTTGTGATAAAGTCAAATGAGTTTTGGACGTGAGTAATCGAGTTTCCTGTAAAAGGATTAGGTTCTGTGGCGAAGAAGCGTATTAGATTGTAAGTTGGAGAGTTTATTGCGCTGACGATCGGTCTGAGTGGAATGTTTTTTTGTGGATTTTTGGGAACCCGTAAAGTCTTGAAGAGATAGGATTAGTAGGTATTAATTTAGATATTGATTGGCTGTCAAGTTCAGAGTCTTTAAGAAGGGTTTTTGTTTTACTGGATATGGTTTTTGTGGGATGCTTTTTAAGTTTTTGGTATGTATCATCAGTTAGAAGGTTAATGATTTTGTTGGTATATTTTTCTTTATTTATTATTACTGTTGTGTTGCCTTTGTCTGCGGGTAATATTATGATGTCTTTTTTCCGATTGAGTTATTTAATATCGATGTTTTCTTTTTTTGTTAAGTTAGAGGAGAGAACTTGAGCTTCGCGTAAAATGTTGGCCGTCCTACGTCTTATGTCATTCGCTTTTTCGGGTGTAAGGTTCAATCAGCACCCACGGTGGGGCGCTCTCGCGAATCACAGGCATCGCAGAGACATAACCGGATACCTCACTTTCTGGTCAGCCCTGAAGAAGTGAAGTGGAATGTTTACGAAACGTCAGCCAAATTCATAGTTTTTGTACACTATTGGAACCCGAAATACCTCTTTTCATCAATAGCTATTTTGTTTACGGACAGGTACCGAAGGCGCGAGAACTTAAAACAGGCATTGATCAAAACTATTCCAAGTCATATTAATTTAATAAATTTCATATTTTCTTTCGTATCCTACATTGTAAAATATCAACACTAAATTTAACCAGCAAATAAAGGATACAAAAGTATAAAAAAGTATTTTTTTATTTGCGTTTTCTGTAACAGAAACATATGCGAGGATTTAAGATTTCCCAATAGTATTAAAACTCCTATTAATTTCGTTTCTTGCTTTAAAATTGGGTTATGTACCAAGTTTATTTTTGATGCCAAAAAAATCTTGAAAAAAGACTTCACATGGATTAGATAAAAAAATAATTATTAACTGTTTTCTTGATTTTTTGGATCGAAAAATTAACTTGGAGTAAAAGAAAATTTTGAGGAAAAAAACGAAATCAACAGAAGTTTCTATTGTTCACAAATCATTTATTGAGCTCCAAAATTTTGTTGCGTTTTGTTGTTTTGCTTAGAATAAAAATGTTAACATAAGTGTATAAATTAAATATTTAGTATTGACTCTAATTTCTATTCAATTGCTAATTAAAAGAAACTTTTCGAAGCTGAACAACCCTGTACATAAATCTTGGAGGATACTGCATATGTTCCTGTACACGAACCTGCCCCCGAGCTTGCACAGATAATCTTAACGGTTCCTGTGTAGAAATTTTGCGAATGAAACTGTACATGATCCTACAAACGAATCTGTGGAAGGATCCCGTATTGGTTGCTTTGCGAATTAAATTGGGGTGTAGGTTTCGATGCAGAAACGTGTATTGGGGCCCCTTACAGAAAGGCATCAAAGGATGCTTTGAAAGGATCATGTCCGGAAATGCGTATGTGGTCCTTTGCAGAAGGTCATCACGGTAACGTAAGCTGCTTATAGGTATAAAGTTGGCTTTCTTTAATTCCCTTGAACATCCAAAGCACTATCGAAAGAACAAAGCCACTAGCGAATCCTCGCAGATGAGCTCCTGTGCGCGTTCATGTATAGGATGCTAAACAAGTTTCTTTACGTGTAGCCACAGCTTAATTTACTATGTTTAACCTGTAAAGGATCATTTAAAGTTTAGCTTGCATACAAGGTCTATTGCAGGATCATATACAATTTCCTTTACCGAATTTCGGCACAGGAACCATGAAGATTACCTGTACATATTCGTATGCAAGATCGTAAACATGAACATATGTAGGACCGTCCGAGGTTCCTGTACAGGAATTTTCATCTGGGCTTCTTTCTGAAAAAAAACTTACTGTATAATTCAGAATATATTTAATTGTGGAAATGAACTAGAAAAATATGCAGGATTATGTATCTGTGAGAAAATTGAACACTATTAAAACTACGAAATTCACAAAATAGCCAGCTCTCTGAGTTTTTCACATTACTGATCCAGTAACCGACCTATTATTAAGCACTGTTACCGTATCCACCAAATTTTTCGGCCTTCGTTCCCCGTATGCGACGTTGCATCGTTTAAATAATTTTAATACATTTAGAATGCTCATAGAGTCAATTTATAATATCAGAAGTAAAGCAAAATAAAAAATATCACGGGGAAAATTACAATTAGCCGATGTAGTTCAAATACAGCTTCAAAATACGCTGGAGTATTTTGAAATATTACTTGAAATACATGTAAGAAATAAATTTTGTAGTTAAGGTGTTTTGCGTAGTTTCTTGAAAATACTTTCCAATATCAGCATGTAAAAATTATATTACAAATCCCTCGAGTTTATAATAAGTCTAGGAATTTTATGATCAAAGAGAGGGAGCTGCACAGTAAACTTAAGTGGTGCATTAAGCAGAACGTGAAGATGCGCAGCAGACACGTACGGTCCACAAGTATGCACAGTAAAAACCTACTACATGTATGTATCCGCAGTAGATATGTATTGTTGCCAATGCTGCGCATTGTAGACCTCCGATATTTGTGGGTATGTATAGAATACATTAACCTGCACAGTAGAGCCATGCAATGTCCCGCGGTACCTATTAGAGATGAAGGGCTCGCAAAGCTACAGAGTTCAGGTCTGAAGTACGAATCGGTGCGCAGTGGACATATGCGACACGTAAAGTCGCGCAGTAGATATCTACTATATGTAGGGATCCACAGAAGAGATTTATGGTATAATGCAATAAACAGAAGAGGTTTGTGTTAAGTAAAGATATACAATACATCCTTTAAGTAGCTAGATATGTTTAGTAGAGATCTATGGTAATTAAGAGGTGCGAGTTACAGTCCGTATGTACCTAGGGATGTGCATAAGAGATATTCAGTATGTAAGGCTGTGCAGTAGAGACCTGAGACAATTAGGGATCGTATAAACCTCCTAATATCTAAGCCACAACTCTATGGCCTGTAAATACAAACTGCGCAGCTCTGTGTCTCATATATACCTACTGCGCAAATCTATTTATCATAAATATCTATTCCGAATTTCTACGTATCGCGGGTATCTTATACGCAGCCTTACTTGCAATATATCTGTAATGCACAACCCTGCGAACGACAGGGCTCTATTGAGTAGCATGATGTGCCAAAATAGTGCACGGCGCAGCCTGGCATTACACAGAACTCTACTGCACACTCCTACATATTTTAAGTAAATACTGCGCAGTCTTACGCACAATGAATGTATACATTCATAATATACGTCCTATATACAATACATACTGCGCATCCCTTAACATAATTGGTATGCGTAACTCTATGTTCCATACGTAGTTACTGCACCCACCCCACGAGGGTAAAATGTTAAATGGGTAGTGCTAAAGGTTAAATCGTGTTTCGTGCTAACTTTACCTACTTTTTGAGCCGCCTTAAGAAGTAAATGATTTAAAGGATATCGAAACGATAAATTTTACAATATTTTTTCAAAGTCATGTGACTAAGGTCGAATTTTTTGGCAGCACTAAACACCTGCGACTTCTCCACTTGTACGGCACGAACCGCCTGAACAAGTTCATCATCATCGAGTGGCGCGCTTTTGCGCTTATAGCCACGGACCATTTCCTATGTGCAAACGTCCAAAATTGTCAATAAAGACAATTTGTTAAACACGCAAGCAGACCAAAACACACTGAGAAGTCGAAAAGCATTTAATATTTGGCCCCAGCAATTTTTTACATTTAGTCCCACGATATGTTTTTGGCTTTGTCATGAAACGGTTTTATCGAATTTTTAGAAAAGTTACTTGAGAGCGCGTGAAAAATAAAATATATACGCTGCTCAGCAACTCTAAAAAATTCCTAAGCGAAAGAGTTACATAGATCACATGCATGGTTACGTGAATTAGGAGTGATTGCGAGCACAACCGACTTCGAAAGAGAGGATAAAGTGGCCAGCGGCACCGAACCCGCTATCATTACCAGAGAACGAACGAACGGGCAGCTTGCGCTGAATACTCTGGGTAAAAACCGCGTTTGGCGTCATGCTCGCGGATTCGCAGAAACTGGATGGCTATTTAAAATTGGAGATTTATTCCAAAAATAAAATCATTCTAAAAAAACGAGGTGTGTACTTGTAACGTCCTGAATCACCCGTGACTTGTCACGCCTATATCGATGTTAGTTGTGTTAGAGAGTCTCTTTTTCATTCTTTTTGAACCCGCTCTTACGGGGACTCAAGAATGCTAACACATTTGCTCAAACTTGATCATACTCACAGTGGCACTTAGATAGTTGATGTACGAGCATTGATCGCTAATTCTTAATGCATTTATAAATTCTAAAAATTTATCTATTGCATTTTTAACCTGTTGACACACGGGAAATCGTCCAATAATATTGTAGAATTTATAAAGGAAATTAAATTACGAATGAAAACTGAATATGTCCGAGAAGGAGAATCTAAAGGATCTTAGGAATTATTAAAATTTCTAAAATAGATCTCAGGAATTTCCTATTCGCGACTCAAACAGCCCACAAGGGTAAAAGAAGAAGTCAAATATGGGTACTATCCACAGAAAAATGAGACAAAATTTCGTTATGGTATATTGCACACCGATTTGCACGTGATTAAGCAAAATTTGCAAATTAATTGTACAAATTAGGTCATAGTCTTTCTAACAGCAGAGGTGAAATGATATAGCAATTAGTTCAAGCCTCTGAAATACGTATAATGACCCATAAAATGCGAATCGACGTAAACGAGGGACATTTTGACTAAATAATCTGGCCTCGCTTCTGTGAATCCCTTCCCTCTAAATTAAATTAAAAAATCTTGAAATCTATGTAAGGTGAAAAAATTTAAATTAAGAGCAAATATACACACTGGATGTAGAGAAAATTATATTTCATGAGATTTTCTCCTAACCTCAATTATAGATAAAGTTTCTTTTTATATTGTTGTGGCTAATAAATTAATTCGTTTCAGGTTTACCTTCCTTCCTATATTGATACCGACGTGTATACTCGGGACCAATTTCCTGACTAGGATGCATAAAACCGACGAAATATCCGAATACTCATGAATGAAATTAACGAGGCGAAAATTCGATACAAGTAAATTTAGAAGTTAAAATTATTCATAACATAGAAGGAGATAGTCTTCAAACATCCAGGGGTGAAAACGTATTAAATTGCTGTGCTCTAGTAACAAAGAATAATGTTACAGTCAACAACCGCGCAAAAACGACTACAAATATACAAAAAAACAGTTTCAGATTAATGTTCAGCGTACACAAATTATGTAAGATACTTACTTTGAAATAAATATATCTAAGAAACTCCTCAAATGTTGAAAATTTCGTCAGCGTAATTTTCCACGTAGATTAGGTAAATTTTTTAAAAATTCTTGAAGTATTATCATATGTTTAGGAAGATTATTAGCACTAAAACATTTGACAAACTTTTTTTAATAAACTTGAATCGTTTGACATGTGGAAATAAAGTCTAATCCAGCAGCAAAAGATACTTAGAGCCTAGTTTACCGTGATCAAGAAGGTGGTTGCTTTGGAGCGAGACGTTTCCATTGCGACGGTCCCAAAATTTGAGGTATTATTCTTGGGGGAAATTCACCACTTTTGCGTTATTATTCTACAAGAATGTTTGAGAATTTTCTCTACTAAACTTTGCGGAAAGTCTCCCAAGATGTGTCGTCAACAAATCGTCAACACAATTGTGGGGAAAATTTCTTAAGAAAATGTTTACACTGTATTGCATAAGAAGGTAAATCATCAATTTGTACAGCAATAAATATTTATTTGCACGATTTCAGTGGCTGTCTGGGTGGCTGGTCTGGCCGCAGTTGGAGCCTCAATTCTGTTATCAATCATAACTGGTTTAGCACTTCTTCAATTGGCTATGGCTTCATCAGCAAAACGAATGCTTGTGACGTATAGCACAGTCATTATAGGAAAAGTAGCACTTTCAACTTTAGCAAGTACGTATAATTCCACACTACGAGTATGTAGCGAAAATATTATATTATATAAATTATATTATATTATATTATAAATTATATTATCATATAAGGATTTTAGCCAGAGAAAACAACATTTATAAAAGAAAAATTCTAGAATAAATTTTTATAAATCAATACAATAATTTCTGTATAAATTTAAAAACATAAATACTTAGTATAACTCATTGTTACCATAGTATAATAAATTGATTTTTTTTAAATTCCTAGTGCCTTTGGTGCGCTATTCTCTTTGTATTATTACACAGTGCTTCACACGCACGTGCACCTCTAACGTTAAAGTGGAAAAGAAGCGTCATTTGTTCGAGACGTTGCGTTGAATGAATGAAGCGTGAATGACATTCACGCGTATCGTTTATTCGTCTTCTTATATATATTAGTTAAAATTCACAATCGCGACAGACGAGTGGGTCAAGGAAAAATTGAATGATTGGGGGCTGTGTATAGCAGAACTGCTTGTGCATTCATTTATTTGTTAATAATTTGATAACAAATACATTAATGCAGCGATATTCCTGCAAGCTAGAGTCTGAATGATTTGTTAGAATTTTTTTACATTCTCATCAGGTAAGGCGAATGTGCCTGCCTAAATGTGTGTATGTAGAATTTTAGTCTGTCAGCACGATAACCTTTTATGTTTTGTAATGTTAATTGGACTGCCTAAACCTGCTTGTCGCAGGTCCAGACTGATAGTTCTAGGACCAACTCGCAACAACAAAACTCGCTATTAACTCGCGTTGCAAACTTCACATTCGTTAAAAATAATTCTGGTTCCTATTATGGGGGCGTAGGGAGAGTAAAAGGAGGCAAAATCGTCTCCCCAATTTTGTTTGCAGGGCATATTTTGGGATCAACAAAGGGTTTAAACTGTATGTTCCTGTAAGCATATGTGGCACGCTACCTTCCTACCTCTAGCGCTTTAGGGGGACTGCCTGTTCGCCGAGTCGCGCGCACGCCACACACGTTCATACGTACCTACAATCTGTACCCTCTGATATTTCCATCATATTCCCCAGATCAAAAAATGTCGGGGAACTTTTTTGCTTATATTTTTACTTCCCTTATCCCCCTAAAAGCAATTGGAGTTTTCTGAGAAACCCTTTATATTTATATGCAGTGAAGTTGTACATGAAGATAGCAATGGAATTAGGTATACCTAACTCCCAAAGAAGTGAAGAGCCTTGATCTCTTTGTTAACAATGTCTATCCCAAGCCAAAATCTTAACGCGAGACATTCCCTTCCTGAAATTAAATTAAGAAGAAGATAAAATCAAGTTGTGTTTAATATGCAAGGTGTTACTATTGTATACAGTTGATTCCATAATTTTAAAGAGAGAAGGGATGTCACAAAATATTGTTATCCAACTAGAATCACTGAACAGAAACCTCAAGCGAAAGAAATACCGACTTTAAATTAAAAATTCCAAAATATTAAATGGTCTCGAATAGCACGCTTCATTTAAATTGGTTTAATAATCGTAATAACTATACACGTTCGTTCCACAACACTGCTCTAACGGAGGTTGCTGATTGATCTCTCTAGCGATTAACCTAAGTCAAGAGCCTCACCAAGTCACCATATAAAGTTCCCCACTGCGAGCGTACGCGTGGTAGAAAATTAGTTTCGCCATATGCGAAAGAAAGATGCTCGTCTTTTACCACTATTATTCTTAAACAGCGGCCGCGAGCGTTGGAGGTGAGAACAGTCACCTGTGGATGCTTCCCTTGAGCTACATATTTTATTTCTTTGATGTAGGCTTTTGCAACGACGCTTATGGTTCCTTAATGTAACCAATACCCATGCAACTGGAACATGTACGTCGTCCACTCCTGTTAATTTTGTCTTAAAAGATATGCAAGAATGGGAAATTTATATTTTATACTTCGTACAACACTTTTCCGTAGAATTCGGTCTCTGGCCTCGGATGACCTTACACGAGGTCTATCAAGCAAGCACCTCCACAAACAATATTTACAATTTTCTTACAGCGCGGCGTATTCCTTGCCGACCCCAGTGTCCACTTTACATACCTCTCCTGTAACCTATTTACCGCCTCACTTATCTTCTCATTAGAAAATCATCAGCGAACAACCTCTTTTCAACCACTCACACCTGCCCTACCATAATATTTGCCCTTCTCAATCTCTTTTTTAATGACCATCTACTTCTCCATTCCTCCAAAACAGGAAGCCGAGGTACGCAAACTCTTTCACCTGCTGCACTGTTTTTTCTTTCCATTTACACTCCCATCCCTATCTCTCCCACTTCCTTTCCTAAACCCCATAACCTTTGACCTTTCCTTATTTAACTCCGACCTATTTATGTCCAAGTATCTCCTCAACCTTTTCATCATCTCGTTTGAAGCATCTTCGCTCTTTGCCAGCAGCACTATGTCGCGTACACTTTATCACCCTTTTTAGCTAAGTCTGTCCACCTCGTGCTGCAAGGCGTAAATATTGTCGACAGTAGTCCTTCCCACCCTAAAGCCCGCCAGCGTTTTCGGAAGTATTCCTTTCCTCTTAACATCGTTCCACAATCTGTGTGCCAAAACCATCGTGTATATTTTTTACGCTGTATTCATTAGCGTAATTCCTATAAAGTTTTCATGCCTCTCCCTATCTCCTTTTTTATACAGTGATACGATCTACCCTTCGCTCCAGCCTCTTAAGAATTCCTCCCCCATCCATAATTTTTGCACTACCTCCTTAAGCCCCTCCCTTACATCCTGTGTGTCAAACAGCTACGCTTTGTTTTTTACCCCGTCCAGCACAGCTGCTTTAGACCTTTTTAACGAAACTAATCTTTCACCACTCTTACGGTCGCAGCGGGGAACTTTATATGGTGATTTGGTGAGGCTCTTGACTTAGGGTGGTCGCTAGATAGATTGATCAGCAGCCTGGGTCACAGCAGTGTTGTGGAACGAACGTTTATAGTTATTACGATTATTAAACCAATTTAAATAAAGTGTGCTATTCCGGGGCGCATATTCTGGTTTCCGCCGAGAAGGCATTTAGAAGCACATCTGCTACTTTGTTTGATGGACCTCAACCGGAGCGGACATAACTTAGTCCGTATCTATGATAAAAATCTGGTTCATCCGAGAGAAAGTTAGAAAAAACATGTATGCAAGCATCCAGAGGGGTGTCTGTTGTAGAGAATGATCCGTGTAAGATCTACTGGAATTTCTAGTTCTTCAACACTCAACGTATCAGTGCTAAAGTCACTTGACTTAGTCCGTGGCTATGGCGAAAAAACGGGTTGACCCGACTGAAATTTTGAAAATAATAATAATTGATATATATATATACTACTGGCCACCTGGCCGGGGGGGGGGGGGGATTTGGGAAACCTACAATTACAATAAAGGCTGCCACTTACCTGCCATCACGCTTGAATGAACCGAGTTCGTGGGTCACACACTTTTCAGCCACGAACAACCCTCGAGGCTCCTTCTATTTTTAGTTTAAATCTCGTGGCTATGATAAAATTCCTTACTTAAGTTCTATTGTGTATATTGAGCCATTGGGTAACAGAATAAACGCTTTCTTAACCTATGTTTAGTAGCATTAGATGTGGCTTGAGAGTGCTTTTGATTGCCACGTGAGCGTGATTTTAATTATTCTTGGTTCTGGGTTCGGCGAAACCCCGCGAAGTTTTTCTCCTCTTCACTCGTTTTTCTTTAACACTTCGTTATAATATATATAATTTATGAATTATTCTCCTTGAATCTGTCCTTAAAAGAGTCCTTAAATAACAGGGCAGAAGCCATAGATAGTGAGGCATCGAATATTTGGCTGAGAAAGGGTGTTCTGTATACAGAAACGCAAGGATTGGATATTGCAATAGAGGAAAAGATTTTTAAATACCAGAAATTATGGCAAACACGTTTAGGGTCAAGACGTAGTTGACCGGTGCCAATTATATGGCGATACGAACGACACCATCAAGCACATTATTGAGGCTGTCGCGTAATGGTTCAGAGGGAATATACGCACAGATATCATGATTCGGCGGGCATTATACATCACCACCTTGTCCTAATCGTAGAACTTTTAGGGGGGGGGGGGTGGTATGGTCCGGAGGGAAAAAAAGTGTTTTTTAGCGATTTTTCCTGAAGCAACGGTAAAAGTAATTCATTTATAAACTTATGTACATTTTTAAGTGACATTTCAAGAATATTTTGTAAGATTTTTGTGTAAATATATAAGAAATTGAGCCGTTGCCAAGAGATCTTCGGAGAAGCCTTCGAAAAAATATGTTCTGCGGTGTCCAGGGCCTCTTGTTGTTTTTGACGTGGCAGAATTCTGGCGTAACTTTACTTGCTCCCTTGAATTTTCGGCATTTAATAAATAACCGCGAAACTGCAATAGAAGGAAGCACGAAATCACTGCACGAGTATATAACGTTAAAGTGAATCTTTCTCTTCCTTAGATAAAGTCTTTTCATATCAACTACGAGAAGAGATTAAAAATAAACACGAAAAAATGACCAAAGCGCGACTTTGACAATAGTGTGGCGCAGCGCGCGACCCTGGCTACCCGCTTCTAGTGTGCAGCTCTGTAACAAAATGCACAAGATATTTGGTTTTTTTTTGGCTCTCGAAGGGACCACGCAAAAATTTTAAGAACCATCCCTATGTACAAAATGACAACCCCATTAGTAGAAACTAAGCCTGGAAAAAGCAAAATAGAAAGTAGTGTTGGGCTCTTCTTGGGCTCTCTAGTGCTCAAAATTTTTTTGAAAAGACCAGTCCTACATTTATAAAGTCAATCACCTATCTATAAACACGAATTTGAATTTTCGAGGATGCCAAAAATATTAACAGTGTAAAAAGGAGCTTGTTTTTCGCGTTAAGGGTTATAGCCCAAAAATCGGTGATTGTATTTATGAAGAGCCCAAAATTAGAGAATCTAGGAACACTGTAAAATTAAAAAAAAAAGATTTTTTTTTCAGAAAGTCATATTTGCCTCTTAACAAGGGGTTGTTTTTTGGGCTCTTCAAAAATGCCAACACCTTTTGGGTCCCATCCCTTAATGTAAAAAGCCCCTTGTTACAAGGCAAACACGACTTTTTTTAAAAATAATCTCTTTTTTAGAGTTTTATAGTGTTTACAAGAATCTCCGACTTTTGAGCTTTTCAAAAATACTATCACCGATTTTTGGGCTATAAGCCTTAACGCGAAAAACAAGCCCCTCTTAACACTTTTAACATTTTTTGCGTCCTCGAAAATTCAAATTCGTGCTTAGAGATAGGTGATTGACTTTTAGATGTAGGGTTGGTTTTTGATAAGGAATTTTAAGCATTAGGATGCCCAAGAAGAGCTTTCTATTTTGCTTTTTCAGGCTTAGTTTCTACAAATGCGGTTGTGCGGTTGTGCGGTTGATTTTTTGTGCATAGGGATGGTTTGAAAATTTTGGCGTGGTCCATTTCAGAGCCAAAAATAACTAAAAAATCTTATGCATTTTGTATTTTGCAGCTTTTTTTGACACGGGGGTCGTTTTTTTGAACGTGGGGGTGGTTTTTGACAGTTTTTTCACACATGCGGGAGCCCGAAATAAACCCAAAATGCTGGTGTTCTTTGTTTTTCCGAATTCGTGTTTTTACATAAGGATTAATTTTATTTTTGCAGAGGTGTTTTTTGGAATATGTTTCTGTTGGTCGTTTTTCGTGAATAATTTATTATACTCTTCCGTAATCTTAACGCCTCTCTCAGCAGAATCATTCACAACTTTTAATTTTTTTACTAATTCAAGTCCTTTACGAAAACTTTCATTTTTAGGCCACGTCGACGGTTCGACGAGCTCGACAGATTCAGAGCTTAAATACCATAAATTATTCATTAGTTTTTTTAATGCAACATGAAAGATACCGGGATCGACAGCTTGATATTTATAAATTCTTGACAAAACCCTCAAATCCAGATAAGTTGCTTGAGCAGCAGAAGACGCACAAAACCATGCTTCGACGTAAAAACTAACAATAAGAATACAAATATCGCAGATCGCATTCTCTTCTTCTAGAGTTAATACGAATTCATGACAAAAGAGAAAAATTTTCAAGAAATAAATAGCTTTTGCCATCCACCTCGCATGATCGATAGCCCCCGGAATACGGAAAAATGCTCCACGAGGTGGTACTTCTCCAAGGTAAATTATTACTAATTCCAAAAATTCCCTATAATCCTCTCAAGGCTGCTATTCCTTCAAAGTATTTTTAACAAAATCAAGGATTCGAGATACGTCCCCTTTATTGAAGTGACCTTTTCCTTTTCAATCCCTGATTGGAAATTATTAACATTGATTCCAGGCAAAGCCTTTTGAAAATCGTTAAAGATCAATACAATCGGACCTATAGTTTTACCCATGTTTTTCTCAAAAACGCTTCTAAGAAAGATTTCATATATATGATGTCTACAAACAAAGCCCAAAAGTTTTTCTACAAAAATTTCTATCAGAACGCATGCCCCTTTATAACTTCCAATATTCTATGTTGTTGTATCGAAAACTAATGCTTTAACACAATCTTGGAGACCCCGCTTAACAAGAATTTCACAAACAGCAGATGCCTGATCTTTTCCAGTCGCACATTGCAGTACAGGCACTCCAAGAAGTTGTTCAGCATCGCCATTCGAAAGAATCACAGAAAATCGATCAACGGTCTCCTTACCTGCTAACGCTGGCAGTAACTTACCATCCCAGTGCACGTAAGCAGCTTCCAATTGCATGTTCATGAACTGCTCTTTAATTACAGTCGCCTTTTTTGCACGTATTTTTTCTCTTGCAATATGAAATGACGACGGTAGTTGCAATCAGAATATAAACTGCATCCCTGTTACTGATTTTGCATTTATCTAAGGCCGCAGCAAGCTTGGGCGTCACTAGTGTACGGCTCTCTCTTGCCCGTTTTGCTTTTGGCGATGAAAATTTCAATTCTGTATCTTCTGAGAGACGAGGTTGTACCATAATATTATCAGTGGATTTTCCAGCAAGTGATACATTTATATCTGTACTTGATTCCAAACTGCTGGCGATTGTAGATGACGTGAATTCGGCAGTTTCAGCTTTAAATGAAAAAGAAGAAATTCAATGATGCAAAAATAAATTAAAAAACTAAATTGTGAAAAATAAGGAGCATAAATTGCATGATTGAAATTTTTTTTGTACATTAATCACTTAGCTGTTCAATTTCAAGATCGCTTCGCTCTTTTCTCATCAACGCTGCCTCTTCTCGCCGAACCCTTGTCGACCCTTTAACCTTTGATTTATAAAAAAATGCTTATATTCTGCTATAGTCATATTTTTTAAAGCGTTAGCATGTGCAATGTCGAGAAGACCCTCGAGCTTCGATTTGATAGTTTCTACTTTTTTCTTATAAGTCTCCGATGTTCTCCCAGCGTGTTTTTGTAATTGCCTCCATACTTGATACAAAGATTCTAATTTTGGGATGCAGTTTCTTATTTCCTGAGTTGGAATTCGTGCTTTTTTCGAAAAAATAATAACCTCCTGAAATGCTAGTCTGGCACTTTCGCGCAAACTTAACTTCACCACACGAAAATTTAAAAATAATACACTAAAAACGTCTTTATTTGATGGCAATTTATTTCAGATAGTATAAAAGCAAAAAACTGCTACGTGCTTTATGGAAGACTCCTTAGAGTGGACCGTTTTGCACCATCTTTCAAATTGTTGAGGGGGCTAGCCGTCATTCGGTGCTACGTCAAAAATGATGATTTTTGATACCTTACTCGATGCGATCGGACGGCCGGAAAAGGTCGCGCAGCGCGCTTGAAGATTTAAATTTTCGAATTTCCGAAATGCGTGCGGAATGCGTCTATTTCATGCGCAAATATCGGTCTGACAGATTTTGTTATAGAATGAAACTTGTTTGGAATAATGCAGTTAGGTAAGGGAAAGGGTCAAAAAGTCAATATGTCAAAATTAATGATTTTTTATTGCCTACCTCCCAGGAGTAAGGTTTATAGGTTTTCTCAATTTTTGGCATGGAAAATTATTGTAGGTTAATTTTTTAATTTCTTGCATCACATATTACAATCACATCTTAAAATCACACAATTTTCTTTTAGAACTGTATGCTGATTCCATTATTACTTGGTATACTTAAAGCTTGGGTGAAATGTTTTAATTGGTAACAGGTAACTAAATCAGGTAAGTCAATCATGTCCATGTCTAATTTAAGTTATGTTGTTTCCAATCTTCAGCAACGTTCACAAGAAGAAGTTGTCGCTGTTCCTCGTCATTGGTGAGCTTGTTGCCCTTCAGGAAACGCGTTAATAACTGCACCGCGCGTTCAGCGGCATCATTGATAACTCGGAAATGAGATACAATCTTCAGACCTTCCTGAAAATCACTCTGTGCTCTCCAGACAATGGGATCCTTTTCTAGAAAAGTAGAAGAAATGCCTGTTGCTTGGAAGAACTTCATGGATTCCTTTGACACGAAATGTGCTAGATCTAAATCATGAATACTGGTGACTTGAGCTCGGAACGGTGGGTCAGCCTCTCCAGTTTTCTCGCACATCGCGGCAACGATGTCTTTTTTTTATCCAGAGGAACCTCGTCGTCAAACAGCGCAAGACAGACCAACCTAGGTGACAGATACCAAAGATGGGTTGAAAACTTGTGCAGGGCTGCCATCCAATGAGTACCCAAGTCCTTGTTCTTGAACAAAGTCTGCAAGAATAGAAGATCATTTCTTGGTTCCTGGGGAGCATGAGGAGCGCGAAACCACACGCAGATGTACACTCGACAGATAAAAACATTCAGATCAAACAATTTAGAACTCTCCTTTGTGGACAGCTTCAATTGACCTCCAAACATCCATGTCTTTAGCGAATATATAGCGCGTGCCATCCATCGTGTCTTGCTCAGGGCTCCAGGTTTCTTGAAACTGTAATTGTATTTACCAGGCACGACGCCACCCAAGAAGAGAATGACAAGTTCCAATAACCCGCGGTAATCTCCCCGCGGCTGTTTCATCTGAAATTTCACAGGAGTTTTACAATCTGTGCACATAAACGGATTAAACTGAAACACTGAATAAAATTTATTTTACCTGGAGCTGGCGCGAGCAGAAGGCGAGAACCGCATCAACGTCTGAAAAAAACTGAAGCTTTCGAGTGGACGCCGCGGTATGGTAATTTTCTGAAAACAATTTAAGAACATGTTTAAAGAGTTGCATGCTGCGAACGTGGTACTTGCGCTGCTGTAATAGACTTTTTATAGAACTCACCCTTGTTTAATGTAGACCATGCGGTGTCTAGTTTAGTGAAAAATGGTAGTCTCGGATCTTTCGACTCACCAAGAAGATCAGTGGCGACTGCCTCAAGCTGTGGTGTCGCTGTGGTGCCGCTGTGGTGTCAAATACAAGGCCAGCAACCTTTTTCTCAATTTTCCATGCCGTCACCAGCTCATAAGAGGCTTCCGATTGAGCAAGACCAGTCCCTGTATCGAGCCTTGGAACTCCCAGCA
>JAAAKG020164463.1:0-23843 GCA_010014905.2 Druon quercuslanigerum
CCATCCATCCATCCATCCATCCATCCATCCATCCATCCATACATCCATCCATCCATCCATCCATCCATCCATCCATCGATCCATCCATCCATCGATCCATCGATCCATCTATCTATCTATCTATCTATCTATCTATCTATCTATCTTTCTATCTATTGTCTATCTATCTTTCTATCTATTGTCTATCTATTTATCTATTATCTATCTAATTATCTACCTATCTTATCTATCTATCTTATCTTATTTATAATATCCATATCTTACAAAATTCCAGTCAGTACTTTAAAACCCCATGGAAATTTGTTTAAATCATCTGAAATCATTCGAATCTTTCAATTTTACGTGATAAATCTTTAATCTCTTGAAAAAGCCTTGGTATCTCTTTAAATACCCTCAAATGTTTCACATTCTTTAATATCGGTTTTAATTAATGCAATCATTGACATATTTTGAAAATCATTAAAATTTTTAAAGCTCTTGAAAATTGTTTGTGATTTAAAAAAATACTCTGATATCTTTTAAACCCTTTGAACCACTTCAAATTATTGAAATATATTAAAAATACTAATAAACATATAAACGCTCAAAAAATTATTGCAATTTTTAAGAAACCTGCTAATTTTCAAAATTATTTTAAATAAGTTGAAACTATTTAAATCAGTCGAAATTTCCTCGAAATTTTTTAAAAATTCTTGAATCTTCAAAATTCCTTAAAATCTTCGCAATCACCTTAAAATATTTGCAAAACTTTGAAATTCTATGAAATTCTATGAAATTCCTTAATTCTTGCGAATAAAATCTTTGAAATCCATCGAAATATTATAAAACCCCGCAAACCTACATGAAATCGGATATTTTTTGAAATCCTCTTAAATTTATTAAAAGACCTTGAACGCTTTTAAAATCTCTTAAAATAATTGAAATCCTCTGAAAGCTTGTAGAATCATTTAGAGTCATTTAAAACATCCTAACAATTGATAGATCCCATGAAGTCGTTCGATATCCTCTAAAATTTTAGTACATTCATTAAAATCCTACGGAAAAGTTTTAAATCGTCAAAAATAATTACAACCTTAAAAAGATTATGAAAAATTTTTGTAGTGATCTTTTTACTGTAAAGGGAAATAAAAGTAACTGTGTGGCTGCTCCAATTACGCATGAAAGTTACTTAAAATCATATTTTTTAAACCTTTATAAAAAATTTAAATTTTTTTAATAATATCAAGAAATTGAATTTTTTTCTTTTGTGGAAATACATTTTCTCGGTAAAATACAATAAATTATAATAAACTACAAGAATGTAACAATTGTAATTTTTCGTAAAAATTTGTGATTGTGTCACGTCCCAAGCAAATAGGCGAGGGTAGTATGGAAATTTTGTATGAGAGAGACCAGGGTGCTGATTATGTCAGGTTGGTAAGGCCCCACAATTTATTTTTGTTTGCGGGCTAGTTGTCACTTGTCAGCTCTGTGCGATCTGTGTTAATATAGAGTGTTTAAAAATAAAAAGGATAGTCAGGTGAACAATAAATTTATTATAAAAACGTAGAATGGGTAAATAGTTACAAATATTGACTATGATTATGAGTGCGATACAGGGCCCTAAACAGCTGCCCAATCCACACTTGAGTTCTTATCACAAATGTTAACACAGCGGATTTATTTGAGATAAATTTGTTTTTTTTATTCAAAAGTTAATTTTCTTTAGTAGAAATATTGCATCTTTTTTTGATAAAAATTCAACTTTTTTTTTTAATTTATCTTTTTCATTGAAAAATTTACCTGTTTTAGTAGAATTTTTAATGTTTTTGCACAAAAATGCAACTGTTCGTTTGAAAATTTAATAATATTGTTAAAAAGTCATAATTTTTGTTTAAAATCTGTATTAGAAGAGATTTCATCTATCTTGAATAAAAACGTTACTGTTCCGTTACAAATGCAACCTCTTTTTCAAAAGTTATCCATCTTTTTTTGATAAAAATGTAACTGTTTTTTGAAAACTTAACTATTTCCTAGAAAATTCAATTTTTGTTTAAAATTCGAATGTTTGTCTTGAGAACACAATTGAAATGTTTTTAGATGAAAATTCAAATATTTTTTTTTTTTTGAAAAATTGGCTTTTTGTTTTAAAAATTTACCTTTTTTAGTAGAAATTTCAATGTTTTTGCACAAAAGTGTAAGTGTTCGGTTGAAAATTTAACAATCTTGTTGAGAAGACATAACATCTGTTTAAAATCAGTTTTAAGTGACATTTCATCTTTCTTGGTTAAAAATACAACTGTTTGTTTAAAAATTAAACAATTTTCTTGAAAAGTCATACTTTTTGGTTGAATATTCTGTTTAGTGGAAAAGTTAGCTATTCCGTGGAAAATTTACAATTCGTTTAAAATTTTATTTTGGTATTGAAAAATTAACTGAAATCTTTTCTGGATACAAGTTTAACACAAAAAAAATCGTTTTTTATTAAAAATTCATCTGTTTTATTACAAATTTCATCGTTCTTGGATAAAAATGAAATCCTATTTGGTAGAGAATTCAACCAATTTGGGTTTATATTGAAAAAGTCACTTTTCAATTGAAAATTCAATTTTTTCGAAGAAAGTTATTTCTTGTTTAAAAATTCAGACCTTGATCATGAAAGTTCAACTGAAATCTTTTTTAACAGAAAATTCAAATATTTTTTTGAAAATTTATCTTCTTGATTTAAAAATTCATCAGCTAATTTCTTATTAATCACTTTGTTAAGTAATCTGCAAAAGAATAGAAGATAACAAGACGAAGCAACTTTGCCCTTTTTGCGAGCATCTGATGTGTAACGAGCATCGGGCCTACGCTTGTGTCGACTTTGCAGACGAGGCCTAATCCACTAAGAGATATCACAAAACAAGATTTCACCATGTAATAAAACTAAATAATTTGTATTTTCTTATTATACATCTTAGTTAATCATGAAAAATCCTATATTTTAATTTTATCCTTCAAAAAGTTCCTTTTTTTGCACGGTTATTCGCTTCTTTTTTCCCCCGAAAAAATCTTACATTTCGTTTCCCGAGATAAATATACTTTTTAAATCTCACACTATCGGGCATTGGTAAACCATGAAGAGCAGCTCTTCAAGAATACCCCGTTAAATTTATACCAAAAAATATTTAGTATTTAAAAAGTTATATAATTTTTAGTGAAAAAAGTTCCTTTTCGAGACTTGTTTTCTTTGTTAATTTATAAAACTGTTTTAATATTTAAAAAAAATAAGACTCATTTGTCTAAGGGATAAACTTAAATCTATTTTCGTATTTTTGAACATTTTTCCTTATCACTTTTTTGAGAATTCTCGAATCAGTTATTCTACCCACTATTTAAAAAAACAGTTCTGAAAACGATATACAGTACCCTTCCACTTATCGCGAGAGTCTGGGACTGGGATTCACGTTAGGTGAGTTCCCCCACCACATAAAAAATCTTCCTCTCCTTGCTGTTTACCCTCACATCTGATTAGTTTAGAAAGTAGAATCTATTCAAAAAAAGGTAATGTCAAAATTTGACCATTGAAGAAACATGTATCACAAAACATTAAGTGTTTATTATGTTCTGAACTAGTAAGGCATGTAAGTGTTTCCATAAAAAACAATTTGGGTTTAATTTGTAGTTGTTTAGAATTGATAGCCATTCATAAATTGAAACTAACTTATTAAATAGGTTACATTGAATTTTAACATTTTTTGAAAATTCGTTAGTGGAATCAAAGCGAGTAGGGGAAGTAACGATAAGTGGGCGGGTGCTGTGACATAATAAATGTTTGGTTTAAGTGATTCTTGTGTATCACGAAAAATGCGAGAATTTTCGCGAAATATTTTCTGGAATACCGTGATTATTGAAGAAAAATTCAGAATCAACAATTTAAATGTTAATTTTTTTTGTTTCCGTTTTCTTAATTGTTGTAGATATCAAAGAACATCATATCTCGTATCAGAAAGGATGCTTGGCATGTCACAATGGTTCGACCATGGATAGGGTGCCTATGTGTTGTTCTGCTGACTTCCGCAATCGTATACTTGTATCTTATGATAAATGGTATGATAAAAGGTTTGATTTTAATTGAATTTTTATGATAGCAATATTTCTCAATAATATAATAATCTTAAACTCAACATTTTCAATTTAAACACACTACTTACATATTTTCTGATTTCAGTTCCCAGTGCCAAAGATTCAACTAAATATTTTGAAATTTCGGAATTCAAAAATAAAACTAAAACAAAATCATTTCCTAACTTTGAATCGAGTTTGAATAAAATTTATGTAAGAGAAGTATTAGTTTTTTAACAAAATTGTTCAATTTTTGTCATATTACATGATGTTTACAGAATTTAATTTTTTAGAAATGTGAACCAGTACACGTTGCGATGGTTTGCGCCGGATTTAATTCGACCTTTAGTCTGGTCACGGCTGTGAAGTCGATTCTATTTTATCGTACTACACCGGTGCATTTTCATTTGGTTGTAGACGAAATTTCTATGAGGTCACTGGTGATGTTGTTTCAGACATGGGATTTACCAAATGGTTGGTATATTTTATTATATGAATGATCATTCATAAGTCTCAAGCATGAAGAAAATAAAGTGTGCTTAGACCTGCTAGAATGTTTTAGCAGTTTCCAAAAATATTCAGATAATCAGCTTTCCACTTTTACTTTAATGTTAGACTTTCATGTATCATATTAAAAATTTAATGAGATCAAAGTTGATCCGTAGTTAATTAATTTTTGACCAAATATATTTCAAATAAAAAAGGAAGTTTATGCTCAAATTTTAGTTACAGTCGCTGGCGAAAGCAAAATGGCATTTCTTGTTATTTTTGAAAATTTTTTTAGGTTTCCGTAACATTTTGAAAGTGAATGAAGTCAATTATCTCAAATTACTAAGCTGATAAGACTTATAATTTCATCAATTTTTTTCTCCAGAAAATAAAGTACACATGTCTCGTCTAATTTCTTTGAAAAAATAACATATTTCATTAGTGACGCATTTGAACAAAAAGTTATAATCTGCATGTTTTTAATTATTATATTAGTAAATTGTGTAACAAGGGTTCAAGTCATAATTTATTTTGTTGCTGGCGCACTTGAAAACATGTCGAAAATCTAAGCTCGTGTATACTAACAACCTGTAGTACTGGAGCTATCACCCTAATGTGATTAGAAGCGGTTTATTAGTCATATGGGTTGCCACCGTGTACGATGGCAACTCTCTACATTAATCTTGCAAAAGCATTGGCATGTTTCTGGCACGCGCGAATGACACTGATCACAAGGAGAATCATTTGAACCGCATATCCCAGAATAAATTGTGGCAGTTCCCTTTTAAGGTCTCAATACTTCTTCGTTTCCTTCTTTTTGACTATAGTGATTTAGTGGGCCAGAACCGAGAATTCGATCGCGAATGTTATGTCTGTAAAGATTCATTGTTTCAACGTGATTTTCAACCTTGGATAGTAAGTGCTCTAGGTAATCATCATGTGTATGACACACGCTGCACATATCGTTGGGAAGTTCCTGAGATAAAATACGGTTATGATATACTAAGGTAAAAATGACACCGTCCTGAGAAGTGAAAATTAAATCTTCTGTGTCTAAATTAAGTCCAGTTGATTTAAGGAAAGCAAATGTTAGATTCGTCGACAAGGACTGATCTTTTGCATTTCTGTAAAAGTTTCCATGCATTTTCTTGTCGAGGAAAATTTCAAATAAGTTTTAGACCTCTGTTTTCTTCATATGCGTTTTATTGAAGTGAGGCATTTGGATGGTGTAGTGCCCTTTCTTCACTTCTGATGTTAAGGTCCAGGCCAGGGGTCTCGCCAACTGCTCCGGGACTCTTTAAAGGAATGCTTCTGTATCATTCATATCGTGATTTGTGACAATTACTAGGAGAAAATAAGCGACGATGTGAGCTGTGCCCAGGATTTATTCGATTATATAGACATTCGAATTGATATGTATGCTCTTTTGCATATTTATGATGTTACGCTTTGCGATTTCAAGGTCCGTAAGCTCGTGTATCGCCCATGGAACACCCCAAACGAGTAGCGTAGAATCGGGAAGGCAAGCTTGTTAGTCGCAGCTAATTTGTCGAACGCCGACAGGTCAGAGGACGAAATCGGTCATATTGATGTTATATCCTGAGTGCGACTGTCAGATATGCCTATAGGTAGGTTTCTCCAGTGTCAACGTTCCTAGTGGAGCTTACAAAACAAGGAGCTCAGGGTCTTCGATAATGCCAGCAAGCCTTCCTGGCTTTAGTTAAATATTGGCACACCTCCAGTTGAAAGTTCATACCAATTTATTGTTTGTACCCGTTGACGATCCTCAGAGCATTCTCAAGCTGCTCTGCTCTAGAAGCATTGATCTTTAAGTCATGCATATCCAAAACATGAGTGAACTTATGCTCCGGATGATGAAGATAGCGAGAGAGATAATGACAACTGATCGTTGCATTAGTTTGATGCAAAGAGGAGAGGGTTAATGGTGTCGGTCTGAAAGACGATGCTTTGGAAGTTTACGCTGTTGTCAACGTTGTTTTTCAGATGAGATAGTAAATTTGATTTTCTAAAAGTGCATAAGTCTCTTCATGCGTCCAATAAATCTCTGAAAAGTAGAATCGCAAGATTTCCGATAAACAATCCAGGCGATCGACAGATTGCGCTTATACTAATAGTCTTTGCAGATGCTCCTTTATTTGAGCAGGTTCTCCTGAAATTGTCTTCGAGAAACGTTGTTTATTAATTTATTTCAGCACAGGTCTAATTGTCTGAACAATCCTGGCATGGAAAAAACTCAGAAAGGAGAAGGCGAGACCCCATGGTCGTAATACGTGGAAAATCTTGATTGATTTCTTTAGAAAGAGACTTATTTCTAAGATAGCCCGTACGACCATTGAATTCGCAGACAAACAAAATTTTATGCTTGCTCTTTTTTTCGTTTATTTCCTTTCTCAAGAGCTTTTCCGAAACGGGTAAAAACGTTCTCTTCATCAAAGATCGTCATGATTCAATAAAATGGTTTTCTTTAATCTTTGCTTGACGCTGTGCTACTTCGGAATGTTAGAACAAGTGTAAGGTATCAAAATGGCAGCGGAACGCATGAATCTCTAGGTCTCCAAGTTGACATTTCCGGACCAATCGGAGCCGTCATCGGGATCACATGGAATCTCGCGATTCTACGGTCGTCTAGATAGCCTCGGTCGTCATGAAAAAAAAAACAAGAAAGTTCAGTGGTCAAGATAATTTGTCTTGCGTCGAGACAACTTGGATGTGATGGAAACCAAAGATATGTCAAGTTTTAAGTCGAGGGCGTTCACAAAAAAAAAAGTAATTCAATAAACGAAATTAACGCGTTTTACGAATAAAAATCTAGTGAAATAAACTTAAATCTCCTTTTCAATAAGGATTTTAATCATACTTAAATAATAATGAAGTATGTATGAAAAATAGTCTTTTTAAGCACAGTTTTATGAATCGGACATCAACATCGCCGGAATTAGTGTTTGTGAAACACAAGAAAGAAACATTTAAGTATAATCTGTTGATGAAATAACCAGATGACCAGCAGGCGTAGTCGAGCTGAGTTGGCAAAAAAGGAAGAAAAAAAATAAACGTAGAAAAGAAGGTGGGCCTTGTCCAACGAGAGCTGACAAGCGTAGTCGAGCATTACCAACTAGTCGCCGGCAGAACCACTTCCCTGATGAGCATTCTTGCGGCCCTTCTTGATGGCGACATTCTCATGGGTGTTTATTACCCTTTAACGGCCAATGTTGCAGCTGAGAAACATTCAAATCAGTGCGGGCATTAGATATATTGTTCCTAAATTTTTTCAGAATATTTGATTCACGGAATGGAGGTTTGGCCATTAAAGGGTTAATTAGGGTTTGATAGCCCCGGATGGGGTATTCTCTCTTCTTTTACGACTTGTTCTAATTTGTTCAACTCCACGCATTTGTTGCGTGTGGTCACTGTTACTCCTCTCTGGCCACAGCGATAGCATAACTGGATCGTAGTCGGGTCTGACAGGGACAGATAGCTATGACTGAAGCAGTCTGCCTCGATACCGGATGCTATAGAATACACAAATAAATATCATGTATAATCTGGTTTTTGGCCTTTATGGCGTATAAATTGTTATCCCGGTCGTTTCCCATTAATTCAAGTGTTACTTTTACCCATTTTCCGAATGGGTTTCCGATATCTCTTAGACGTAGGGCTTAAGATACCTAATATGTTCCTTACCTATTAGGCTTTAAAACCAGATTAAATCCCTTTGGTTTGCTAACCTTTTGACTTGCTACAGCCATTGGGCCGGGCTCGGTTCATGAAGCTGAGCGCCTACTTCTAGCTGTCGATGGAGTAATCGATAGGGTTCGGTGCGATTCGCTTGAGCATGATATACCGGATTCGTGGTGTGAACTATTCCGACGCTCTTACTTATTTGTTCCATCAGCCTATTCGAGAATTCTGTGCCATTATCGGTATGGACTATCTGTTGTGTGTCCCAACGCGATACTATCAGATCAATAAAAGCTTTACGGATTGTGGACCCGTTTACCGTGCGAATCGGAATACATTGTACCTATTTTGTGAAGAGGTCCTGGACCCCTACAAAGTACTTGTAAACAGATTTACTGACCGGCAATGGACCTGTGACATATCTCGCGACTACTGTCCACGGTTGTTCGATAATGCGCGGACCCATCAAGCCGGCTTGGCAGGCTTGACTGCTCAGCCGCACCCTCAACTGCTTCTACAGAACAGATAATTTGCATTTTAGAAGGTTCGATATTTCGAGTTCGGCGGCATTCCCATTCTGTTAAAGTTCTGCGACGAAGATAAAATGGATGTTTAAGTTTCGATATTTCATAGGAGAAAATTAAAAATATATATATTTTGCATTTGAGAGAAAAATGAATTTAACGTGTTTCGCCAAAAATATTTAAATACGGGCATAGCTTCCCCTGAGCAATTTTTATTTTGTGTCTATAATAATATATACTTTCCATATATAAATACAATTGGGAATATAGTTTTATAATGTACGAAGTAAAATAGAGTCTATCAAACATGAATAAAAAAATTACCTGGGGGTAACCCCCCTCCCCTCTCCTCCCCCAATTAGGAATAAAATTTTTAAAAAAAGTCTAAAATCGAGCAACAAATCCGAAGGAAATACAAGTTGCACAAAAAAATAATAGGATGAAGGAATGTATGTGTTTTTAAGAAAAAAGAGCTATTTTTATACAAAAAAATCATAAAAATCATAAAAAGAGTACATATTTTGTAGACAAAAATAATACGTGCAGGTGAGATTTACAATCCTTTGACTTCTACAAAGGATATCGAAGGTTTATTTTCCATACTTTAATCAATAATGATATTCTTCAAAAATGTGTTCAAAACATAATGATTTCTTATACCACGAACATTGAATTACAGTGAAATTTGTACAACCTAATATGTCACAATGTATTTAACAAGAATCACCGAAGTTAAAGTCCACTGTATTTTCGAATTTACCGGGTTTTTCTTCATTATATCCGCTTTTGTAACGAAAATCTTTAAAACATAAGTATATCTTCGCAAGGTTAATTGATTATGCACCAAAGACTTAAGCCTGATAATATAATTCTTAATAAGTAAATTAATTCAAATTCAAGAAGTTTAAATGAGAGTAAAATTAAATTTAAATTCCTATTATACATCCAGTGATAAAGTTAATATTAAGAATTCCCGAAGAAAAAAAATTTTTTTTAACAAAAACAAAAAAGAGGAAAGAAAAAGTAAATAAAAATTAAGTAAATTGATATCGCAATTTATCAAAATAACAGAATCGGAAAAGTGATGCACATAATTTTTCAATTCTCTTAACCCAAATAGATCTTAAGGTTGAAAATAATACGCACAAGATTTAATTATGAAGGTACATAATGTGAAATAATTTAGGGGTTTTCGAACACGAAATAAAAATTGTTTAGGGGTGGCAATCCCCATTATTTTTGTTTGCATTTTTTCGGCGAAACGCGTCAACTTTATGTTTGTCTCAAGTGCAAAATACATGTTTTAAACTTTTTTCCTGTGAATTAAAAATTTTTCATCACAACTTTACATATATGTAGGCGTGGTTTACCTGCTTCATTTATTATTTTTTTGTTGAGAAAATTACGTTATTCATCTTTCATCACGAGAAAACTTTCCCAATAGGTTTAATCGAAATCAGTTTGGTTTTTATACATAAATCTATACAATCGAGACTAGAGACCCCTATATTTGAGCGGCTGTTTGACCCCCAAAGTGTTTTTCCGCAGATAAAAAAGAATACGTCATCTGAATTTTTATTGACGGCCTCTAATGGTTCGTCAGTAGTGGGGACTGCTTTCACTACAAATTTGTCATATTTCCCGAACACCTGGGGCAGTCTTTGAAGGTGTAACTTCCCGTTTTGCAATTATAGGAAATCTGTTTCTACAAAGTGGCGCAACCCTTTCGGAAAATACCCTTTTACATGCAATTGTGGCAAATTATTTTATTTGAGTCCGAAGTAGGGCTGTAGGACTAATGTTTTTAACAGGAGTGTTATTACTGTTGCCTCCCTTCCCCCTTCTAAACACTTTCCGACGGGATCGAATTGAGGACCGGTGCCCTTTGCGTATCCAGTGTTTTGTTTAGGATTCGGCTTTTTATTATTAGGCATACTAGGTTCGGTATTCCTTAGGGCCGCTATTTCTTCTTCAGCTTCTTTTACAGCAGCTGTTTTATATTCTTACATATATACGTTCCACTCTTTTTCCCAGCTTCTCCATAATTGCGACAAGTCACGGAAAGAATGAAAGTACGACCGTCGGATAACTTTTTGATATTCTAGTCGCAATTCTTTGTGCACCCAGACGAGTTTCTCGACTATTAGGGTTTCATTGTCAAGTTTGGCGGTCAGACTTTGGATATTTTTTAAGTATTTATCTATCTTTTCATCCTTGCCTTGTGTCCGAGTTTCAATTTGTTCTTTTACGCGTCTTTCGAAATCATCATCGCAAATTCTTTTTTGAATTCACGCCATCGAACACCATATTCCAATTAAAAATGATCTTTTCTAATAGTGGGTCTTGTAGACGACGTTCTGCTATGAGTTCTTTCCCTTTCGGAATCCCTACGGAACCATACGCTACTTCTCCGCTGATAATTCGTTTTGTTTAGGAGTGAAATTTTTTTCCCTTTTAAATCCGACTCTTATTTCCCTTAATATACTATCCCAATATGTAGGAAGAATATCGACCGACACTTTGTACTATTTTCTGTTTTTGGAATTTATTATCCATTTCCATGTCGTTATTCGACCTGTACTCAGAATGATGACTCAACCTTTTCCTTTAAATTGGTTTCTTTGGCGTTGCATCGTTGCAAAATCTAACAGTGCGCGATCGTTGTCTGATATTGGGCAAGACTTTATTCGGTGGATCCGAAAATTCATTTGCGAATTTCCGGTTCATATTAAAGACGTCGATGAGTTTCTTTAGACATTCAATAGTTATATGAGATCAACTAAAGGCCTAGAACAATGAGTGAATGTTAAATTTTAATAACAGAGTTCTATACCTTTTAGATTGCTGATAAGTAGAGTCCTACCATATCAAAGTTATTTTTCCTTTGGTGGATTAAATACACAAGGGTTTCGGTGGTTCATAATTGTGATTTCATCATGCTCTGCGAACACCTATTTCACAGTTGAAAGGCGTGGCCCACCTGGTGTGATTTACTGCGGTTCTAAATAAAATAGCAACACATATGATCTATTATATATGGCTTCTTTGGATGACCAAAATTATATTCCTACTCTTATGCAAGCACGCACTTCATGCTACAAGCTATTGATATGTTAAAAAAAGTGTATGTGTGCGGTTAGTCATGTATATTCAAAAAAAGTAGGCCAGTCGAAATCTATTTTTTTATTTATAGGCAGCTTATAGCACACAATTTTAAAATAATACATCCTCAACTTATCTTCTTGCTTTTTAATTCTTTTAAATTATTATTGATTCCTTTTTGTAAATCATAATTTAAACATATCAAACGAATGCCAGAATGACAGATGATAAATCCAAACGAACAAAAAACTTTACACGTTTAAGTGACCATTAGACAAGCGAAAATTAAAAATATATATATAAATATGAAAGTATATGGAATTTTTTGATCGACATTTAAAAGTGGATTCATATAAATAAAAATGACATATCTATAATGTTTTTAATAGGTTATAACTAATCTTGCCGCTTACACCAGCGATATTGTTTTTACGAACGAATTTTCTCATTTATAAGAAAAAATAACTTTGCTAAAATAAAAGAGGGGATATGAAATTGAATTTTTCCTTAAAGCTTAAGCTTCCATTGTCCCTAAAAAAAATTTCTTGTGAGCGCTTGTGCGGTGTCGCAGTAAAAAATGCTACTGCTACACCAGCGACATGGAAACTTTATGGCAAACTTAACGATCCAATTACATATAGAATAACTTTTAGACACAATATGTGATTTTTAGATTTTTATCTGATAAAATTTAAAAATTACGTATTTTAAAACGTCTAACATTGTAAAGTGGACGCCCTATTATTAGAATGATATTTCGTATATGGGCATTTCCACGGAAAGTGTCTTATTTGGTGCATGCGCGCAGATTGAAAAAATACAAATTATTTAAAAAGTTATTTAAAATATAAATATTAATTTATGGCAAGTATTTTGACTTTAAACATTAATATTCCTGTTTAGAGTGAACGTATATTTTACATTTTTAATCATTATATTACAAAGAAAATATCTAACGCTAAATCATTGCGCTAAACCTGTGAGCTGAAATTTGATGAAAAATACATCCTCAGAAGCAACACTTCAAAAAAGTTACAGCACAAAATTTTACGCTCCCTTTTTCTATTTATTTATTATTATACGACGTTATGAAAATGTAAAATATAAGAACTGTGAACAGGAATATCACCAGAATAATTTTTTAATCGACTAAAACTTTCCTTCCCGTAATATTTCGCTTTTTCCCGTCGCAGACTACTTTAACACTTTTTACAACGACATTAAATGAAATTTTGTATAAGCATTAAAAATACTTAACGACTGAACTCATAAATTAGATCATGAACTCATAAAACCTTAACATTTGTAGTCTCTAAAAAATATTTATGCTTTGGAATTAAAAATTGTAATCGTTAATCCGTGGAGGCAACCGAGCTAGGCCCACTGCGATATCCCATATGGAACATCCATATTTTCAAAGTGCGAATTTCAAAAAAGTTTCGTCCAATTTTTGACAGAAGTTCATTGTTTGTAGGCTTGAACTCATGAAAGCCTAAAATTTGTAGCTCAAAAAAGATCCATCCTTTGGAATTAGAAATTTTAATCTTTGATCCGTGGGGTTCACCGAGCTAGGCCACCTGCGGTAGCCCTTTATGGAATATCCATATTTTCAGAGTTCGACTTTCAAAATAGTGTCATTCAATTTTTTATAGAAATTCATTGTTTGTAAGTTTGAACTCATCAAACCTTAACATTTGTAGTGTACAAAAATATTCACCTTTTTAAATGAAGAATTGTATTCGTTGATCCGTGGGTTCGACTGAGCTGGACCCCCTGCAGTAGCTGCTATGGAAAATTCATATTTTCAGAGTTCGAATTTCAAAAAAGTGTCGTCCAATTTTCGACAGAAAATCATTGTTTGTAAGTTCAAAATCATGATATCTTATCATTTGTAGTCTCAAAAAATATTCAACCTTTGAAATTTAAAAATTGTAATCGTAACTCCGTGGAGGCAACCCAGCTAGGCCTCCTTCGGTAGTCACTATGGAAAATCCATATTTCAGGAGTTCGCGTTTGAAAAAAGTATTCTCAAAAAAATATTTAACCTTTAGAATTAAAAATTTCAATCGTTGATCCGTGGGAGGCACTGAGCTGGGCCTCCCGCGGCAGCTCTCATGGAACATTGATATTTTCAGATTTCGAATTTCAAAAAAGTATCGTCGAATTTTTGACATAAATTCATTGTTGGTAAGTTTGGACTCATGAAATCTCAACATTTGTAGTTTAAAAAAAATATTCACCCTTTCGTATAAAAATTATAATCGCTGATCCGTGTGGGCAACCGAGCTGGGCCTCCTGTGGTAACTCATGGAAAATTCATATTTTCAGATTTCGAATTTCAAAAAAATATCGTCCAATTTTTTACAGAAGTTCATTGTTTTTAAGTTTTAACTCATGAAACCTTAAAATTGGTAGTCTCAAAAAAATGTGCACCCTTTGCAATTAAACATTGTAATCTTTGAACCGTTGGGGGAACCCGAGTTGGCGCCCCTGCGGTAGCCCCGATGGAGAATCTATGTGTTCAGAGTGCGAATTTAAAAAAAGTGTCGTCTAATTTTATAAAAAATTCATTGTTTGTCAGTTGGAACTCATGAAAGCTTAAAATTTGTAGCTAAAAAAAATAATAATCCTTTGGAATTAAAAATTGTAATCGTTGATCCATGGCGGTGACCTACCCTGCAGTAGGCCTTATGGAACAACTATATTTTCAGAGTTAGGATTTCAAAAAAGTGTGGTCCCATTTTTGGCAGACATTCGTTGCTTGTTAGTTTGAACTCATAAAACCTTAACATTTGTAGTCTCAAAAAAATATTTACCCTTTGTAATAAAAAATGTTAATTGTGTATCCGTGGGGATAACGAACCCCTGTGCTAACCTCTGTGGATCATCTATATTTTTAGAATTCAAATTTCAAAAAAGTATCGTTTAATTTTAAACAGAAATTTATTGTTTTTAAGTTTAAACTTATGAAACTTTAACATTTGTGGTCTCAAAAAATAATCACCCTTTGGAATTAAAAATTTTAATCGTAGATCCGCGGAGGCAACCCGAGATTTAATAACCAATTTACATATAATTAACACTTCCTCTCATAATATGTGATGACTTAGGAAATTTTACGATAGTAGCAGGTTAGTTGAACCTCCCAGATGTTCCATTCATAAAATATTATTTCTTCAATTAAACTTATGTACATATCAATCTAAGTATCTTGTACAAGCTGAACGCATGCTCAAAAATATTGTCTTAAGGTTTATTTTTTAATTATTTTGCGGTTTTTGAGAAAATGACACTTTCCGTGGAAATTCCCATATACGCGTTATACAGGAAATGAAAAGAAACTTTATAAATATCTTGAATACCGCAGTGAGCGTCTCATACTATAAAGCCGAGAATTGGATTCCACGAGTGTCATGGATCCCGAATAAACACTACTCCGGCGTATATGGTCTTTTGAAGCTGATCCTCCCCGATATTTGTCAAGTGCCAAAAATCTTAGTTATTGATACGGACGTAACTTTTCTCAACGATGTGTCGCTTCTGTGGCAATCGTTCAATGACTTCAATGAGGATCAGCTACTTGGTTTAGTCGAAAACCAGAGCCAATGGTATTTAAAGACGCTTCCATATGAACACCGTTCTTGGCCTGCGTTGGATAAAGGATTTAATACTGGGATTGTGGTTATGAATTTGAAGCGTCTACGAGAAAGGAATTTTGCACAATTGTGGGTAACAATAGCGAAACGAGTGCTAGAAACTATTTCCGAGACAAGCCTTGCTGATCAGGATATCATCAATGCTGTAATAAAGGAATATCCCATTATTGTCTACAGAATTGAGTGCACTTGGAATATCCAATTGAGTGATCACACTCTTAGCGAGTCTTGTTACTCAGATGCCAATCGCTTGAATGTAATACTAAGCCTTAATTTTATTTAGAAAATAAGTTTCTTTTGCTTAATTACATTTCTGAAGTTTCGTCGCACTATTGCTCAAAGGTATTCAGTTTTATCATGCCCCCAGTTTTTATCAATTTGTAATTGTTTGCTTGGGTAAATTAAAAAAAAAGTTTAGTTATATCCTTTGGAGTTGTTCAAAGCATCTTTTTTTCTAATAATGAAAAATCAGTCGGAGAGAATACAAAAGTGCCATATTTTATGTATAACGTAAACTTGCACCTATTCCAGCAGCCGTTAAACTTGTATGCTAGATAATTTCATGGCTAGATGGTATCCAACCTCTACCGCGAGTCGCCATGTTTTTTTTTCTCCAGCGACGTTCATTGGCTGTCCGTTCTTGTATCGCTGCGCCCCTGTAAGCAACTTTTTTAACTAAGCATAGTAATACAGGTAAGACACCCGACACTCAGTATAGGAATTCGCGGTTTAGCAATTCCTTGAACTGATGGCCTACGCTGTTTCTCGGCTTAATGGGCGAGAGACGGTTGCGACTTTTGCCTGAAAAACACCAGCAGCGTGGCGGAAAGGTGCAGTTTGTGGGTACTCACTCGATCGTATTGCTCAATATTATGAATTTCAATTGGAGACGGTTAAGATGGCCCCGAGTTGCGCAGTTGAAAAAGTCGCTGTCTGTTAGCATTACTGCATGCAAATCAGTGTTTTTTTTTTGGACATGCAACGTGAAAAAATATAACCTTTCCTTGAAATAGTAAGCTTAACTTTTGCCATAGTAGCGTAAAGAACTTTTTTAAGAAAACATTCTAAACGTAAAAGTAAGTAAGTTCTAAAGGTCTGAATATTTTTATTTTTAATGTTTATCATATTACGATAGGTAGAAATGACAGCCGTCGGGAAGGTTACCACATGGAAGTTAAGTTATAGAGGTCTAAATAGTAATATTTTTCAATTCTGCACTTGAGCAACGTTATTAATCAGATCTTTATAACTTACCTTTACGTTTAGAACTTTAAAAAAAGTTGTCCATATTGCTATGACGTCATGCTAAAATACGCAATTCAACTTAACGGGGGATTCCCGCTCTTTGGATTTTTTTTTTAATTGGCTAGCAGTGGTGTCAGATCTGACTTACCCAGTATTCATTCCTATATATTTTTAGGTTATGTAAAATTATGTGTCAAGAAAAATACACAGGATTCACTACTGTGCATACCAGGGATATCCGCGTGCTGACAGCACTGTTGGTCTGATACTGATGCGGGCGGGCCCGTACGTCCCTTTGTCGAATCGCCGACGGCTGCCGGAGATTTCTAGCATCTCGAATTCTCGCTGTTAGTGCGATAGTTATATTCACTGTCGCATTGATCCTAGATACAGCGCATTTGCCGTTGAGCGTGGGCTAATTTAAAATGAATAAATTAGGTTTTTCTCTTGTGTAGTCAAATTGCAGTTGAATGATAAAGTTGTCAATAAAGTAGCATTTACCATGTACAAAAAAACAGAATAAATTAAGTTAATTTTTAACCCAATAAATGTGGGCATTTTCCTTAAGTTTCGAATAAAGGATACTAAAATCCACGTTAATTATTCATTTAAAAACATAAATCCAATATTTATAAACAAATAGATTTTTTTCAATTAGGACCTGTTTTTTAAATATATATTTTTTTGAATGAACGGCCTAAGCGTTTCTCTTGATCTGGTAAAATTTTGGGAGTGGGTAGTCTATTACTTTCGAAGCAATGTGTTTTTGAATAGCGGCTCGCGCGCACGAAGTATACCGCAGGGCGACCCGCTCAAGCTCGAACTCGACTGTCTACGCGATAAGTAAAACACAACCATCCACTTGCAAAATCGTATATTTCTATGGTGTTAAATTAACATATCACACTTTTTACGCGCGCGAGCCGCTGTTCAAAAATTAATTGCTTCGTAAGTATTTGACTGCACACTCCCAAATTTTTACCAGATCAAGAAAAACATTACTGTACTCTTTAAAAAAAATATTTAAAACAAACAGTTCAAAGTTGAAAAAAATCTATTTGTTTATAAATATTTGGTTTATATTGTTAAATAAATAATTAGAGTGGATTTTAATATAATTTATTCGAAAGATGAGGAAAGGCCCCACATTTTTTCTTCCTCATGAATTTTCAAATCTTTGAATAATAATAATAGCACGAGCGGAGCGAGTGCTGCTGTTCAGGAGCAGGCATCAAAATACATTTTAAAAGTGTAATAAAGTGTAATAAAATTTGATTTAGTTTATATCACTGATATCACTATTTAAGAACACTCATAAATTCAAATTTCCAGCACGCAGCTTTGAGGTTATACGTAACAACAAATGACAGCGGTTACCGACTCTACTGGGTGGCGCTGGCGGCAGTCTCATGTACTCTTATGATGAAAAAATTATTTGCTCCCGCTGTTATAGGAGGCGCGCGTGTAATCTTATCAATGCATAAATCTTAGACTTTCGGCCTTAAAGTTGAAGCGGAAAATACGTACTTTCGACCGAGGTATGAAGAAAAAAATTTTTTGTGGCAAATATTGTGTGGAATGCACCATATTCTTTATTTTTGAATTTAAACTGTAATATAAATAAATTGATAGATAATTTGTACATAATATAATATTAATTTAAATCTAATTAATTAATTAATGTTACAACAAATTCTTTCAAGAAAGTTAAATTTATTTAAATTAGTTCCGAAATTTCCTGTGCTTTTTTTTACTTCGAAAAGGTTACTTTATGGATAATTCTATCATTTAACTACAAATTGACTTCAGAAGAAAAAGAAACTATTTATTTTAAACAAGCCCGCGTTCGACGACGCTTTCTGCTTCCACCGCGGGAGGGGCATTCGTCGCTCTCAATCGCAGTAGAGGGGATCAGGTCACAAGTAGCCGTTGGCGAATTGGCGATCGCCCGGCCGTATAGCCCGTACAAGGAATGTGGTGCTAAGTGACGGAACTGCGCAATTTTGAATAAGTGTGTACAGGGGATTTCACATAGATGAATTTTCGAATAGGCAATCGCTAAAATAGGTGGAACTTTACTGTAATAGAAAATTCGGAAATGCTGCCAAAGCAGGAATTTGCGCGGTTTAGTGCAATACCGGTGTCATGGGATTTTTAGAATTTTATTTGTTTAATGCTTAAGTTCACGAAAACCCCAACCAACAATCATATACAAATTATTCATGTTGATATAAAATAGGATTCTACAATGGAAATGTCTCTCGGTAAAATAGTCTCATTTGATGGCCCCTTTACAGTGTATAATAATAAAAAATATACTTATACCCTAAGTAGCAACATATATGATATATTATTTGAAAAATCATTAAAAGGGTTTAAAAGTAGCATCAACAAATTGCCATTCAAATATTTTAATTTTTGTTTATTTTGTTTAAAAATTAAGATTTCTTATACAGAGTGAATAATGTAAAATCAGTCCAAATATCCTTTATAGTTTTAGAGAAAATATATTTAAAAAATCGTTTTTTACATTGTTCCAGAACTATTTATTTTTAGGTGTCCCGATTTTGAGGAATTACGTAATAAGTTATTGCATGGGTTGCCGACAGCATGGATATTTTTTACTTGTAATATATCCTAGCGATTAGAGAAAGTTCGGGTTTGTCGGGAGAACTCCTAATATAGTATGCACTCAGTGCATCATAACACATGGAAGTGTTCACGCATTCTTTTAGTCATAATATGAAAAACTGCTCTTGCAACGGTCAAATTTTCCTAAACTGCAATACGTTACATTGTTTTATTGGCTAAATGAAACTGTTAACAATTCGATTTAATGTTCACCATATCCACCTAATAACCCTCTAATGTTTGCTAGTTTTTTTTTGATGTCACAATCTACCAAAACGTCCAATCATTGAAATAATCTCTATCTCTTAAAAATTTTATGAACAGTTAGATATCGCTGTTCTTCTTAAGCAATCAAAATTTGAAAAAAATATGCTGAAAATCAAATTGATCTTCGGTTCTGGACATCTGACTAATATAAATTGCACCTGACCTATAATGCGTCATTTTAAATTGAGGCTCTGTATCGAGAAATTTGCCCAGCGCTGGAGACCGGGTGAAATTATTTTCCAAACGTCTCGGGGGACGGAAATTTGAAAATTCACAAAACTGATCTTTTTTAAATATAAACTTCTAGAGAATGACGAGAGGGAACCATTTTTTCTTTTTTCATCAGATGAGTATTTTTAATAACCCAGTGGGCGCAAAACTTTGAAAATCGCAAGAATGTCCTTGGGACGTTCCTAGGACGTCTTATGCCAGCCTAATAACCGTCTTTAAAACTTCCAATGTCCTAAATATGTCCTAAAGACGTCTCTAGGACATCCTTAATTTTTTTCCCCATTGGAAATAAGCATGAAAAACTGAAACGTTCTCAAATTAACTTACTTCAGAAATAAATCATCGTAAGTTTAATAATATTTTATTGAATATTGAAACCGGTCAGTAACCCCCTTTTTTTAATTTCGCCGAGAAAAAGTATATCAGACCAATTAATTAAAAATTGGCGGAAATATCCATTTTACAAGAAAGCATGCTACGCCGCCAATGACGAACACGCGGCCCGACGCGACGGTGTTGAATGCTCGCAGATCTATCGCTCTCTTATAAAATGGATATTTTCGCCCATTTCAAATGAGTCGATCTGAAAATTTCTATAAGTCTGCTTTTAATAATGGAACTGGAATATTTGAAGTTGCTTTAGCTCTATACTTAAGAAATAATAATTTTGTGACTGCAAATTTCCGTCCAACGAAACGTTTGGACAATACTTTTACCCGATCTCGAGCGCTGGGCGAGTTTCTCGATCCAGACCCTCAATTACAAAACGATCGATTTAAGGCAAAATGTTACAACCAACTAAACAGAAGAGCAATGGGATTCTTATTATCTACAGACTGTAGCGGAAAATTATTGCAGTAATGCCGGGAAACCAGGCTGTTTGATATATAAAAGAGAACGTTGACCTGGCACGTTAGATAGAAATTAATTAGGTTTACGTCAAAAAATATTGCTGCATTTTGGGAGCAAGGAGCGGTTTATTCTACCTCTTCACACTGCGAAAAGATATTCTTGTTAGTTCGTTCATATTAGTAGTTGGAAAAAGAATTATTAGTTTAAGTAAATCACAGTTAGTAATATTATAGTATGAAAAAACAATTAAACAAACAAAAAGAATAAAGGCCCTCGTATAGGGTTAAGTGACTCGCACTGGATCCGGAGCTGTTCTAACTGTTCCCCGGCTCTTCCAGGTGCAGGGTCCCCCAGAGGAATGTGTGGACAGGTTTACAAGGGCCCTACGAGATCCAAAATTTCATGGGACCGCGGCAAGTGACAACTTTCGTTATGAATTCACGAAAGAGGTGGAGAAAAATTAACAAGAATTGCTCTATCATGCAAAAAGATTTTCTCACTTGAACCAGGAAGATGCGCCCACCCAACTTCTGTGAGAGCGACCAGTCCATAGATTTATCTAAAACAGAAGAACAGAGCCGGTAGATAGGCTCACCTGCTTTGATCCCTGATTGAATTGGCTCAGTAGAGAACCGTTCATAGTACAAATGCACATCGGCCATGTTGTGGGGCCTTGTGTAGAACAAGGCAGTGGAAAAGTAATGTCTTGCGCAGAGTAAAGCAGCGACCAAAGAAATGCCAATGTGTGAAGTAACGGGATCGCCAAGAGAATGTCCACAATCGAATCGCTGTATCGGATCCACTCAGCAGAGAACGGAGCATATGGAAATGCTTGTGGACCACTACTACGTAGTTGAGGTTGTCACTGACAGATGGTGCCAACAGTCGGTAACAGCCAGGACAGCAAAGTAGAGCACTGACACGAATCCATGACCAAGTCGACAAGGCGGGTTGCTGGTTTACCGATTGCGTCGGTTACAAGCTTTTTGTGTTGATGGCGCTCGTGGTATCGGTTATTCACCTGAGGCCTGGAAACTTCTAGAAAAAATAGTTCGCCTGTGTGAGCTAGGGGACTCTCAAAGTAAATGGGAATGAGAAGGTGGAACCCTGCAATACCGACCGTAGAACCTAAGATTTATTTAAATTCCTCTGAATTTTCGGAAAATATTTTCTTGTTCTGGAGAAACCAACGCAGTCAGTTGTAAAAATTACTTACTCTTAACAATCTGAACAATCGAAGTTTGTAGATAATTTGATACAGGGAATCTCGAAAGCATAGCCCCTTCCAGAAATTTCGATCGTTTTTTCTCGAATATCTGTAAAGGTTGCATCCAAAAAGGCTTCACTTTATCTGAAGTGGTAGAGTTCGATATCATTTATGGTTGTGCAGCAGGCCTATATGAAACGTATGAATGCTTATAATATTTCCGTGGTATGCAAGGTGGGGCAGTAAGGTTCTGCCGTACATGTAGAAGCGCAGTACACATTTAAGACACATATAGATGCGCCGTAGACATATCAGACACACTCGGATGCACAGTATTGCTTGGTTTTCCACACGGCTGCGCATTAGTGTTTTATAGTACACATATGCGCAGTACACTTCTAGGGTACTTATGGGCGCGCGGTGGGCTTCTATAATATCTATGGATGCACAGTAAAAAATATAAATGTTCAGTAGGCTTGTAGGACCCGCATGGGTGCTCAATACAGCTTGGTGGTGCATAAGGCTGCGTAGTGCAATTCTATAATACCTATGGATGCGCAGTAGACTTGTAAATATTAAGTAGGCTTCTATGGCTTATATGGATGGACATTGCAGTATGATGGTGCACAAGAATGCGCAGTGGACTTTAATGCTACCTATGAACGCGCTGTGACATTGTACAGTACATAGAGCTGTATAGTATAAATATATGTTACCAAAGACTGTACAGGATACTTGTGCGGCAACGAGGCTAAGTGGTACTGTTTTCATGAATTCTGTAATACGCTTCTGGCCCAAGATAAATGAAGGTAAAACCGTGACAGTCATTCACTGACAGACGGTAATGATTCGTATCGGTGTTAAGATACCACAGTCGATACGTGGTCACCGGTAACAGATGGCGCCACCATAAAGTCAGTTAAATTGAAGGGGAATTCAAAATTGGCGGGGAATGTGAAGGTCTACAAGATTGAAACTTTTACCAGGGAAAAAATAGTTTGCTTACGTCTTGTAATGGTTAGAAATTTGAGGCTAGCTAACCAGGTGATTGACTAGTTAACCAGATCAACCTTCGCTTTTTTTACAAAAGAATTTTGTTCTTTTGATTATCGTTGGGTTAAATTCAAAATCCAAAATATTGCTCACTATCTTTCTTTTCAATGCTGGATTCTACAAACGCCGTTGGGTTAAATTCAAGTTCCGCACTCTTGGCACTTATTCCGTTCAGCGTGAGCAATCTTAAATTTATTAAAATAATTGAATAATTAGGTCTATCTTTGTGTTTGTGTGAACAATATTTTCCGTTTAAAGGACCACGCATCATATGTACATGAAATGGCTTTCGGTCGATTTTGATTAAACTTCGTAAAATTTTAGTTCTCAATGTCTTGATCAAACGTGTTATGGGGCACAAAGTCCGAAAATAGACAGTTTTCCAGTTATAGAAGGTTAAAAGTCCAACCCTTTTAAGAAACATGACCAAATATCCTGAAAACTGCAGCTCTGCGAGAAAAATGTTCCCTATGAAACTTATTGGGCTCTAACGGGGAATTGCAAAGAAAGTCATGGTCTCAAGCCGCAGGTCATTTTTCAAGTTCATTCAATGTGAACTTGTCATTTATTGCTAATATGCAGCCGATGAAGACAAAATATGAGGAGGAAATCAATATAGAACCCATAAAGACAAGAAATGAGAATGACTTAGTCAATAGCCAGCCAATGAAGTAAAATCATGAGAAGCATGTTTTGAAGACACGTCCTTCTTGACTCCCACGTAAATTACGCCCTTCTCGCCCGCGCCTCTCCCCCCCCCAACACCAATCCAACAAAACAGCAAAAAAAAAAAGGAACGGA